>CALYLW010001740.1:0-146899 GCA_944989445.1 Ampullaceana balthica
ACGAACCGGCCCTTCGCCAGCGCTGATTTCTCGCCTCGACGCCTTGCGCGTTTCCCCCTTCCGCCTTCTCCCCTCTTCCCTGGCGTCCACCCGCACCTTCCTGACGTGTTTCCGGGTCGGGGATCGGACGCGCCATAGGCCCCGGTCTCCTTTCTTACTGTCTTAAGAGAGTGGTGCCAGTTGTGATCATGCTTATTATTCCCCTGCGTTTCGAAACCCTATGTTCTCTCCACCTCTACAGGCGCGGCTTTCCCCAGACTCTCGGTCGCCGCCCCGACTGCTCACCCTGCCAGCGGGAATACCCGTCCTAGAACTCTACCCCGTAACTCGTACCTTGTCCCAACCTCTCCAACACCCTCGTACAGAGGCTCCTTCCGGACTCTTAACCAATTACGTTCGACCGAGCCGCGGCTTGTCCTGGCGCCGCCTCATTCCCCACCACAGCCCAATGTGGCAAACTCGGTCCATCGTCCCAGCCCAGCAGACATCCGTCGTGCATCAAACCCGGCCGTTCCCGGCACTGGCTGTGAGCCGAAAAGCGCTGTCGGCAACACACACGAGGACTGCGTGCCTTACCTAGACCTTTTCCTCAACCGCCGACTGCGCGCCGACTCCGGCTCATCCCTCACCACCCCCTGCGATGGTTCTGCGTCCGACTTTTCGTCTTTCACTGCCGTAAGCTGCTCCCTTCCCTCAGCTGTCGACTGTCTCCAAGCCCGAAGATAGCAGGCAACACATTGTCCCCTGTGTACCGCCGAAGCCACGTAACCACACCAGAACGCCGGACCACCCCAACACACCCGCACCTGTCTCGTGGGTTATGCTCGACGGCTTGCCCCCCCACGCATTAGGGACACTATAGACTCTCTGCTCAACTGTCCGCGTACGCCCGTCCGCGCACCTTGGACCTGATAGCCTTCCCTTCACTCGCCACTGGGACCGCTGGGTAACCTTCCCTTCCTCGTAGTGTCACGCCACTATCCCCTCCTGAAACGCTTGCTGACCCGCCGACCGCCCAGTTTTCCCGCCACCCCAGCACCCAACTTTCACATCCGCACGGTATCTTCCTGCTGTCGATCCAACCAGCTGCGCCTTCCCAGACGTTTGTCACTGGTCCTACCCGCTCGCCCTCCCCCCCCTTCCCTCCGTACTCTGTGCACCTATTCCTATTCCCTTACGGGTATTCCACCGTCCCTCCGTTATCTCTGCTCGTGTCGACTTCTGTTTCCCCCTGGTCATCAATAGAGTACTTCACCTCATCCCCTTCCCTCAGCTCCCTTCCGTCCCGTCCCGTCCTTTTCTGCTTATCTACCACCCACCTTCCTCACTTCCACTCTGCATCCCTACACTTCTGCCTACCCAACCTCCAAGCGTGCCCCTCCCCCCCTACTACTCCCCGTCTCTAGCGCCTCCTCCCTTCTCACCTCTTGACTCGCCCCTCGACCCCCCCTCTCTCATCGCTCTCCCATCCAACCGGCACCGTTTAGTGCTTTCTACGCCCTACCGTCCCAGACACCTTATACCCCCTCTACTACAAGCGCAGAAGCTACGTTCTCCCTCGTCTAAGCAGTCTTCCGACCTCTCGTAACATCGTTCTAACGTACCTTTTTCGCTCCTCACCTAAGGACCCCCCGTCGCTTCATTACTCGCTTGCGCTCCCCCCTGCGTTCCTGCCCCCTGACGCGTCGTGGACTGCACCCGTCGTCTTGCAACGTTCAGCTCTACCGCAATTTCTCCGTAACGCCCCACCCGTCCAGTGCTGACTGTCGTCGGGACCCCGTCCCTATTGGCGCCCAATCCTGCCGGGACTAACGTCCATTGGACACGCACTCAAGGACCCAAGCCCTCGCAATCGAAAAGGCTCTCGCAACTAACCACCGTCGCCCTCCTTCCGCTTCTCGGCACGCACCCACCTTTAGCGGGTGCTGTCGCAACCGCACGCACAGCCGCCTCCCCGTAGATTCTCGAGGACGCCATCCGTAATCACCCCCTTCCGCCGAGCCATACCTCACTTGATTGAAACACTCCTACCTAACCATTACTTTCGTCGCGCCGCTTATCTACCCATATTTTCGCCCGCCCCCTTCCTTAGTGTCCACATCCTCCTTCCATTCGTTCGCGTTCCGCCTCACCTCTCACCCTTTCCTTGCCTCCGAATCCCTTTTGTGCTCCTAGCTTTCCATTGCCACCCTTGCGCCGCATCCGTTCAGAACTTTACACTTAAATTACTACTCTCTCTGTCTTCTCCGCATTCGCCGCGCGCCGGTGGGCCTGCTTTTCTGCCCTGCCCTCGGTTCGTCCTACTTCTCCCGGCTTTCCCTCTCTTCTCCGCTCTCCCCGTGCTCGTCTTCGACTCCCCCGTTATTAAACCCCCCGCCCGACTCTCGGCTACAGGGTACCCTCCCTCCCTAACAGCCACCTTTCCACCCCGCCGTCGCGAGCTCGAGTCCCGCCCGGACTTCCCCTTGCCCTTCCTACTCCTCGACCCTTCTTTCCCGTCGCGTTCTTTCACGATCCACCTTCCCCCTTGTAACGTCATCCCGCCCACATATCCATCGTATCCTTCGCGGGGGGTATGGCCTATCTCTCCCCTCCTTACAGCCTGCTCTTCAAGACCGGCCAACCCCTCTTACGCCCTACCCGCCTTATCTCCCAGTCTGTCTTCCACACGCCCCACCACCGCCTTCTCGACCTCTCTGACCGCCCCGTCCGCACCCTATCTCTTACCCGTTTTGTTCGACCCGTCATTTAACAAGCCCATTACCCAGCCCCCCACCCTACCCAACCACACCCCCCCCCCCCCACACCCCCCCCCCCCACCGACCCATGCCCCCCAACACACCCCCCGCAGCTAATTTATGCCGTCGTCTCTTATTAAAAAAATCTGAAATGTGCGACAAGTCTCAATTGTGATATGTCCCCAGGTGCCGTAACGGAGTCAACAGGGTCCAGTGCTGCCGGTACCTACGGGCCACGTAGGTTATCGCCTACCCCTGCAGCGTGGCCGACCGCCGAGTTGGGACTGAGCTCCAGATCTATTCCTGGCTCAACCCGCATTAGTTCCAAGGGAGTTACGGGGCATCAACTCTGCTTCGTCGTAGCTCCTTTCACCGAGTGTCAAGCGGTGGCCAATGTTCACAACTCTGGACGGACCCACCCCACTCCGTCCTCATGGGACTAGCCAGAACCTGTTCGCACTCAACTATAGCTTCACGGGGTCGTCCGGCCCCTTGTACGCACGCTCTTCGACCCCCCTCCCTTGAATACGCGCCTTTGAAACCAGCCCTTTCGACCCCATCGCCTCGTCTGGGGGCTATCAGGTGCCGTTACTCCGTGAGACACTTACTCCGTCACAAGTTAGCACCCCCACACACGAAATCCCTACTGCGTCTGGGGGCCACCCCGGTGTCCAAATTGCCGCCTCCCGCTGCTAACCGCCAGTCATGCAGCCACGCCTCCGACTACCCGGCCATCCATCGGCCGGGGTAGCTCGCCACTCAGACGCGTTTGCGATTGTAAACACCACCGCTGGCCGCCGTAACGTGGCAAGTCCCTTGTCACTAACAACGAAACGGGGACACCCGCGCGTAAGCGAGCGCAGTGCCAACGCCCCTTCCTATTGGTGGAGCTCCCAATTTCCACCCACGTGTTAGATGTACGCGGCCCCTGCCTACTCACAGACGTCCGGCCTAGAGCCCTGCCTTTCTACACGTCACACCGGGCACCTCCTCCGTGCGCGCGTCCCTCCTCGTTTTGACTCCCAGGCCCGGTGGCCGCACCCCTTCCTTTTCGGGATTTCGCCTGCCCTGTTGACTCGCCCCCTGGTGGGTCGTACCAGGCCTATTACCGCGACCTTTGCCGTGCTGGCGCCGCGTCGTCCGTCTCCTGTTGGTTGCTTGTGGTCCACCCCCTGATTCTCACCTCTCCCGTCACAGACCGCCCCCCCCTTTCTCCTAAAGTCACACGAACACGTATTCTCGCACCTAAGTGACAAGCCGTTTGAGCCGAGTTTACCTACCCATCGGTTTCGGTTTCTCCACAGCCATCCGGACGACCCTCGTCGTACGAGGTGGCACTTCAGTGACGTTCGGAACCAGTGCCATAGATCTATTGGGCGGGTTTTCGCTTGACGCACGCCGGGCAGGCTTCCGCGTCTCGCCGGAGCCCGCAACCGCTCCCACTGGATCTATGCGCGGATACTCGATCGTCGTTCTGCTGGCCCTGTATCGTCGCCGCATCCGCGGCTCCTGCCTCGCCTTGCTGAACCCATAGTACCGGTGTAGTGATCGAGGGTTCTAGGACATAGCCACTGTCTCCCGATGCTTCCGCTAACCCTGTCTCTCCTTTTTCTTTTCTCCTGCCGGTTCACCTTTCGCCGCATTATCTGTCGTAGACGTGGACCCCCGCTGCCTTATTCGATGCCACTAGCCACCATCGCGCGTGCTCCCCAATTGGCCCCAGGCACGGTTCACTGCCCCGGCTAGACTACGTGCCCGTCGGAGGCGCCAGGGGTCATCCCTCCTCGAAGGATCCAACACAAGCACCCTACAACTTCCGGCGCGCACTTTAGAATGTACCACGACGCGATCCTCCCCCCGTCAGGCGTGCCGACTTGACTCCGCGGCTTCGAATACTCCGACGTACATCCGTTTAATCTTTTGCTCACACCTTCCGCCTCCTCTAACTGTCAATGCCAGAGCGCCGTTCCCCGTCGTGTCACGCTGTCCCCTGTCACACCTCTCGTCAGCCCGCGCCCCTCATGACCCTTCCCGGGCAGGCTTCTTCTTGTACGTCGCGGCTCTTACTCTTCGCCTCCGTCCCCCCAATGATCGGAGCTGCAGCCCCACCACCACACACACAACGTTACGTTATTGGCGCCCATGGCCCATCCGTCACCGCACACTCTCGTTCAAGCCTGACGTCCTCCCTCGAACGCACTTCCCCCTACTCCTCTGACCCTCTGCGTGCGCTTGATCTTCCTCCCTCTAGGTTGCTCTCGCCAGATCGGCCCTGCACTGCCGTAATACGTCCCCTGCCTACTACTTGCACCTGGCTCCCTATCTCCAACGAGTCCCCATGTCCTATCCACTGCACTATTTCCCTCTCTTGCACGCTAACTGTTCTACCACAATTCTCGCATGCTCATTCACTCTTTTGCTCCAAGCTGCATGTTCTCAGCCTCCCCGCACCTCCAAGAGGTGACACCATTAGTATAAATTGTATATAATAATCTCCATTCGGCATGTCGCGCCCGTCACCGCTCCCTTTGTTTCCCCTTACTGATCTTACCATTCCCAAATACTTATGTCCCCCCTGAGTTCTCCCCATGGTTTACTTCTGCACCTCCTGCCACCTCTCCTCTTCACCCTCTCCCACCCACTATTCAGGGTCTCTACTCCCTTATACGCCCCACGACTGCAGCCCCACCCTACGTCCGTTCCCCCTATCCCTTCTTTATTCCTTTCTCACCTTGCTCTTTGTCGCCTTCTCAGACCTCTTGCCCCCCCCTCCCGAGACCCCCTCCCCCTCTCACCACCGCCTCCCTGCCCCACCTAGCGGCTCTCACTTCCTGAGCTTGCACCCGTATCGGCCTAGCGGGCGACGCGTACGTGCCTGCCTATGCGGCGCCCTCATAGTGCTTGATACATTCGCTCCTCGTCCCTTAGTCGGCTTCCGTCCTGATGGCGCTCCCGTCCCTTGTCCTGGTTGCATCACGCCATGGTACAACCTTCTCCCCCCCCGTGACGCCAGAGCTCTTGATCTGGCGGGTTACGCTCGACCCACTGGCTATCCGCGCTGGGGAGGTGTTGTGCCCGAATTCTGTTCTTTCACACGTGCGGGCTCCCATCTCCACCCCGCGCGTCTCCGACCAGCGGCTCCGACTTTCATGCCTGCTCGCTAGAGTACTTCTTATGTCGCGGAACCCGCTCGCCACATTCGTGCTAGACCGTGCTCTTCTATGCCGACTGCGTAGGGGCTCTGACACTCTGATAGGGAAAGGTGAGTTAGCGCCGTCAACCCTGTCCGACCCGCGGGTAATTCTACGTCACGGTTTGCGGAGTGGTTCCGCTCTCCGGGCGCGCCGCCTCTTCCGGCAAGCTGCACGGTTCTTAGTTGCGCTGCATCCAAGCGGGCGTCCTACTCCGTCGCGGTCGCTAAGCTCTTTGGCGCGCCGGATCTGTTACTCCGAAGTCTTGTTACCACGCCAGACTTATTCCACCAACTTAATGCTGCGTGCGCCTCCCCCTAGTCTTTGTCTTGGCTTATGCGGCCCGCGGAAGCCACTACCTCGCCGATCTGTTCCGACGTCTTTGGGGCTTCCTGCAGCACTTACGACCTTCTCCGTACTGCAACCGCCACCATCGCCCCAGCCTCAAGCTCTACTCGCCGTCCCGCCCACCCATCACAACATGCCGTTGGCTCCCGCGTTGCGCTTCCTGCCATGCGTCGCGTCTCCCCATCCTCCTCCGGTGCCTTTGCGCGCGCCTCCGCTTACGCTGGCCTTGGGCCTTTTGTCTCCAGCCTAGCGCTCTGCCCATTATCCCTACCCCTCAGACGCTCGCCTCCTGCCTGCGCCCGCTTGGGTCAGTTCGGTCTCACCAACCGTCTGTTTGTCATGACATCTCGCTAAATTTCTCCTCCTCCCTTCCTTTCGGCGCCTATTCGCCCCTGGCCCCGGTAAATCCGCTTAACATCCTCCGCCATCTCCCCCTCTCCCCGAGTAGTTTCCGGTTTACCTGCGCAACTACGCTATTATCGCTCCCTGCTCGCACCCCACATGTCGTCCTCCCATGTATACTTAGCCTATCTCACCTTGAGAACTAATTCGCCCCCTTGCCCCGTTTGCCTGTATCCTGACGGACCGCGTTCGCTTCAATCGCACGCGCGGGACCCACGCTTCGCACCACCCCCGGCAACATCTGCCTGGGAAATCAGCCTTTACCGTACCCGCCCCCACTCCTTCTCCCTTAGCCACTATTGATCCTGTGCCCCCGTTTATCCACTCCTCACGACACCTAGCTTCCACATCTTTCCTTCTCGTTCTTTCTCAGCGACGCTCCACCCGCTCCCATCCCTCTGTGTAATGACGCACGACTCTGCTCATCGTACGGCCTTACCTCTCTTCGTGACTGGAGCGCCACCGGAAAAGAGGGCTTTTGACGCAGCGCGTATTAGCTCCACTTACCGCCCCCCTCTGTCCCGCGACCAGGCTTCTCTCTTACCCTGCCTCGCCGCACGGACGCGTTCCTTTTGCACCCGCTCACCGCGCTCCTACATGGTCCGCCTTCCGTCCTCCCGCTATTGGAACCCGTCTGAGTCGTCCCCTCCAGACGCTAAGCCTCCTCGTGGCCAACACGCTAGCCGGCCGCGGCTTACTGCTCGGACCGTGAGCCCCGATCCGACCTGGTATAAGGCGAGGAGCCACGTGACTCGACAGCACATGGAATCTATGTCTCCTGCTCCGCAACCTATCACGCTATTGCTCGCTATTGCATCGTCCTCTCCTCCCATCTCCCCTCCCGCGGATCGACTCCTCACCGCCCGCTCCCCAACCCTGCTCACCCTCTTGCGACTCTTCAATCCCCTCCTTTCACCCCGTCTCTCCCTCCTCGATCATCGCGTCCCTCCCCCCCTTCGCGTTCCCCGTCCCCGTTCTCAACTGCATCAGTACCCCCTGCCGCCTTCAGACCTCCCGGGACCCCAGTGCACCACTACCCAGTGTGTCATCTGACTCGACCCGGCCGTCGCCTCCCTAGCTAACTTCCCCCTCAACAAGCACTCTACCACACCCCTCATCTACTTCTCCTATATCTGCGATCGGCGTAGATCTTCCTCGCCCCGACTCTCACCTCGTACCCGATACGCTCGCGCTCTCCACACTTTTTAGTCACGGTTATCTCTCCACTATCAGTCGTGCGGACCTCCTTCGCTTCTTTTCAACACCCCTTGGCCCCTTCTTCTTGCGCGCCTTCCTTGCTTCGCCTACGGCCCCTCACTTATCACCTACGCTAGCTTCCTGACGCTCTCCAGCCGCGAGCCACCTCCCACGCCTGGTTCGCCTCCCCCCCTCTCCTGCCCAACGCCTTTGGCCCTTTTCCTGGCTCTAACTTACCTCGCCCTTCACCTGTTTCGGCTTTCATTCGTGCTGAGCCATTGCGACCTCCTACGCAACGTCTCGCGCAACAGCACCGCTCTACCTGTGTGCCTTCCTCGCGGCTTATCCCCCCCCTCGGCGTCCGGTCGCCCGTCCCTGCCTGTGTCGAATGTCGCTTGTTGGTGTCCGCCGTTCGCTCACCGTGCACCTGTCTTTCCCCGGTTCGGTCATTATCGCGCTCAACCGGTGCCCTCCCACGCACTCTCGCTCCTTTGCACGTCCTACCGTCCTACCTTAACCTTGCAACCTGTCCGTTAGCCGCCCACGCTCGAGGCTCCCTCGACCAGCTTCGCTTCCTCTGTGCCAGATTTTTACCTCCCCCCACGTGAGCTTACGGGAGAGCTCACGCGAGTGTTGCTCCTCCCCCAATAGCCCTCTAACTGTCGTCCTCTCTACCCTCCCTCCCTCTCGAATCTCCCTACCCGCTTTATCCCACCGTGCAGCTCATACCCATGCGTGTCGCGCTCCGTCCCAGCCACCACCCCCAACTGCGGCTTAGTCGAGTGTGCTCCCATTTTCTTCAAGCAAGCCGGCTTGGATCGCCGCCCAATGCTCCGACACGCCCGTAATTTACCCGCGCGAGTTCGCCTTCGCGCGGTTAGTTCTTAGGGGGTAGCCCTGCGTTTTGTGGACGAAAGGCCGCCAGCGCGGCTTTCCAATCACCCGTGTAAGCTTTGCTGGCGAAGCCGGCGACGCACCTCCGCCGCTTCAAAGTCGGGGCTTTTGACCGCCCGGACGGCCTACCTATCCGCGCCTCTCTGGTCATGGCCACGAATCCCTCCTCGTCCAGCCAAAATTGCGGCTTCGACGTACTCGGGCATCCACCGCCTCTTTGGTCGTTGATACCCACCCCATCATGCTCTGTCGCTCGCCTGTGCGCCGTCAGCACCCTTTGCTTCCACTTCTGACCCACGCCGTATCACGATGCTCCCACCGCATCCCGACAGCTTGCGTCGTGTCACAATCCTCAGTTGCTGTCTCTTTCTTCGAAAGGGAGCTTCTTGCGTGTCACCGTTCGTCGCACTGACTGCCCTCGCCCTGATTCCTTCGCCCATTGTCCTGCGCATTCTTCCCCCCCCCTCGCGGCCCCCGTCCCCAATGCTGCCAGAGCACAGTAAGCGCCAACCTTCTGCGCGTTGACCTGCAACGACACGGTCCGCAGGTTGCCCATCCGCCGGGTGAAGATTGCCAGCAACTGTACGTTTCAGCGCGGGCTGTAGTATTTGCTCAACTCTCGCCACATCGCGTCCTCCTAATTCGCCGGCCCGCGCCAACACTCATCGCCTACAAGATCCCGTTCTTCGCTTTGCGGTCGCAATGGCCGTGGTGCGCTCGTCTTACCTTCCGATCTCCTCCGCACCCCTCCTCTTTCCAGACCTCCCCACCCTCCTTCACCTTATCTACATCGCTTCCACCCCTACCCCCCTCCCTGCCATCGAGCCCTCCCCCCCCTCCCACCCCCTCGGTCCCGGGCCTCCCCAGCCCGTCCCCTTCCTCCCCCCCAGTCCCCCGCTTTACACCCACCTCACCTTACACCCGATCCTGGCCGCCCCTATTCCGAGCCTCACCTCCCGTCCACCTCGATCCTCCTTCGCGCATCACCTCCCCCCCCCCACTCCTTCCCCACTCCCCTTCCTCCCCCTTCCCCGCCTTCCTGGCGACCTCCCCCTCACGCCTCCCTCCACCCGCCTCTCCCCGGGCACGCCTGGCCACCCTTGGCTACACCCCCCCCTCCCCCCCCCCCCTTCGCTCCCTCGGCCCCTGCCCTCCCCCCCTCCCGCTTTCCACCGCCCCCCCTATCCCCTTTACGCAATGCCGCTTCGTTAACACTCGCACCCTCTCGCCCACTCCCCGCCCCTCCCCCATCCACCCCCCCGCCCTCGCCTATACCCACCGTTCGCCGCACAGCCCCTGTACTTCCCCCAGCCCCAGGTCTAGTGACGCGTCCCTCCTCCTGACCCTGCCCCAACTCGCCCCCCGCCTCCCCCCCCCCCCCCCCCTCCACCCCTCCCCCCCCTATGTCCCCCCCCGCCACGCGCCCTTGCTCCGCCTCGGCTCGGAGGTCCCTCCTCGGCGGCACGCGCCCCCCTGCACCCTCCCAACGTGCCCGTTTTACGTTCCTCCCCCCTTGTTCTCCATCCCCGCCCCCCCTGGCCGACCCGCCCTCCCTCCTCCCCTCTTCTCCAATTCCCCACCCTCTCTTCTACCATCTGCGCCCCGCTCGGCCTTCCCCCCACACAGTCTAAGGTTCATTGGCCGAGTGCAAAGTTTAAAAAAAAACAACTTGTGTGCAAAGTTGCATGGGATCGATTTTGTGTGTGCAATATTTTACACACTTTTCTGCGCGGGAATTCTAAACTGCTGCGCGGCGTCGTTCAGATATCTGCGCGGCTTAAAAGGAACATTACTTAGAAATGAATTATCATCCCTCTCCCCAAAAACACATAAATAAAGTTCTGCTTTGTGCAGACTACCCCACCCCCTCCCCTTTCTTACGAATTTCTTTTGTTTTTAACTTAAAGAAAGAAGATGAAGTACATACAGTATGAGAACACCCGATATGACTGCGCAAATGTGAATTGAATGATCTTACATTTTTATTTAACTCGCTGTAGTTTTTTTTCCCATCTTAATATTCCGTATTTTTAACATTTCATTCTTTCTTACGAGTACATGTATTAGAAATCGGTTTATATTCGAGTGGGCCGTTGTGATCACCCACTGCCACCATTTGAATGGCTCATATGTGGGGTGGGGATGAGGGGGGCTTCATGCCATTTGCATTGAAAGTAAGCATTGAAAGTAGGCCTAAGCATTGAAAGTAAGCATTTGTTTAGAATTAGAACCACTGAATAATGCCTCACATGGAAATTCTGACCTTATAAATTATAACATCCCCTCCCCCCCCACCCGTATTGGCTTTCCGGATACAGGAGCCAAGCCCGTCAAATCCACCTGCTGTCGCGTCTTCAGGAGGGTCGATAAAATAGCAAAAGCTGTCAAGTAACTGGCAACGTTTTCTTTAACGTATTTTACGTTATTATTCAAATTGATCGAAAAATTGAAATAAAAATTTATGTCACGTTTGTGTGGTTACTTTGAATTAGATTAAAAGTTAAGTTAGCGATACCGTTGCTACGTATATTTATATCATTAGATAAAAGGAATTAGTAATCCCTTTGTCCCTGTGCATATATTAATGTCTTAATAATTTCTAATTTGACACTAATACTGATATAAGTTATTTATAAGCGCTCTTCGTTGTCTTTTATATCTCGGCATAATTCGATGGTTCATTTCTATTGGATTTTGCCAAGGAAAAATTAGTAAATTAAAAAAAAATATATTGCTAGCAAAGTTTCAACACACAACGTTATATAATTCTGTTAATTTGTAGAGATCATGAACTTGATATATCTGAATCTGAGTATTTCATTTATTGATAACTTCTCAGATTGAATATTCTAATAAGCATTTAACTAAATCAATCGTATTTAAGTAGTAGGTTTCATAAGATACAGTAATAAAAATTATAGTTATAGATAAATTTTAATATAATTTATTTCAACCATTCTACTTAACACAAATTATAAGTTCATTTATCATTACTAGCGCAAAGCAGACACAATGAAGTTAGCTTACCATGCCTTTTACATTTTTCTTCATTCAGTAATAATATAGTATAGACGGTCATAATCTAGCAATTGATAATAAAAAATTGCATTGTTATAAATTCAGTTCTTATTAATCTTTATTGAATTGACTTGAACCCGTTTTATCAGAATAAGTGAAACCCCAGCCACAGGTTTTGAGAATCTGTTAAAAAAACGGTGTTCTTTGAAATACTTGAAAGAGCTTAATAACATTTAATGGGACGCGGTGGTCGAGTGGCAGCGCACTGGACTGTCGTACCGATGGTCACGGGTTCGAATCCGTGTGAAGGCAAGGGTTTGTTCCCGGGGCTGCCAGATTCATTACTGGAGAATATTCGAAACTGACAAGAGTAACACCATTAGTTAAATCATTAAACCTTGAAACACTAGAGGATAGAAGAACCAAGAGCAAAGTAGTAATCATACATAAAGCAATTAATTCTAATTTAGAAATACAACACAAAGATAACTTAATACAACCCTCAGATAGACATAAGGATAAAAACACCTTTCTTATTCCGTATGCAAGAACAAACACATACAAGTTTTCCTTCTTCCCGTCCGGAATTCGGGCGTGGAATGGGTTGCCTGAAGAATCCAGGAAAACCAACACTTTATCAACATTTAAATCTCTAATAAAAATGCAGGACTAAACACAAACCATAGATAAGCGTAGGACGCAATAATCTTCTGTATAGAAGGAGCGTCTGTATAGATAAGATAAGATAACACTCTCCCTAAATAAGATTAAGATTATGCTTCAATTATTGCTGTGGTGGTTTATATGACGTACATGCTTTTCCTGAATTCAAATGCAAAAATAAAAACGGTCAGAATTATTTAAACTATTATTTATTATGCATACGATAAACAGTAGCTTACCCTACACGATTGGGATCAAATATAATATAACTATAACAGTTGCCGATGTTTCTCGGTTGAACATATTTTTAGGTCCATGTAATTTATATTATGATATATTTTTTTTAAATTAAAAAAATACTGTTGCAATATAAATACATACACAAGTATTTTATAAAATAAATCATACAGAATTAAAGACAGAGATAATAAAATAGTACTTATTGGTTTATGTTAACTTTTAATATATAATATTATAAGTGTTAAATTATTCCGTTAAAAGTTCCGAGCACATCCTTCTCGGAAATCGGGTTACTGATTGGTTACTCGCTTACAACGTCACTATGTAGGATTTTAAGAAGGCCCCCACCCATCCCCAAACCTAACAGGAACCAGTTACAAGGACATTGCATCAGACACTGCGAGGCCGAGCTGGAAGAAGCCGTCATATTTTTTGACATAGTTGATATCCTGGGTGTTATTACTTTGTTCCACAAAAATGACCGACCCGGCTGAATTGCGTGACGAGGAAGATACTGAAAAAACCAAATTTGACTTAAGTGAGGATCAAAGCAAAACAACCACTACAGTCAACTTGGACCCTGATGAATCAAGTGCGCGTTTAATTATTAATGGCGGATCAGGAAAAGGAGACTACGATGATACAAAGACTAAAATCATTGATGGAACAGCATCATCTGATGGTGAAGTATCATTTAATGGGCTGGGAAAAGATGAAGTTCTCAAGTATGCAAACGATCCTTTCTGGGTACGTTTACGCTGGATTCTATTCATATTGTTCTGGGTAGGGTGGATTGCTATGCTTGTGACTGCCATTACTATCATCGTACTTGCTCCTCGATGCCCACCACGACCAGATTTAAAGTGGTACAACACAGAGATTGTATACCAAGTTGTTCCCCAGTCCTTCAAAGATTCAGATGCTGATGGCTTTGGTGATTTTAAAGGTATAGTATAGTATTTATTTAATTACAAGTAAGTGTAAGTAAAGTATGTAGGCCTAAATGTAGTAATTGTGAATTAGTATAATATAGTATATATTATATTAATAATAAAATATAATATTCTTATAATAATAATAATTATTATATTTTATTTTTTATATATTTGAGATTAATATATTTTACTATTTTATATTTTAAAATTATTTATTTCTCTTTAAGCCTAAAGAGTGTTAATTACCAACTGAATTCAAAGTTCATTGTCATTGTAAAATCTTATCAAACTCAAACTTTTCTGGGCATTGATTTTTGAGGCACTTCTTCCCCAGTTATTTTTACCCCAGCCCCAGCCTATTTCAATTTGTCACCAATCCAATGGATGGTAGGTGGGAAAACCATCAAGTGTCTTGCAATTAAAATTAATAAAACATATTTTATAAATAAAATTATGCTTCAAACATGTTGATACACGTGATGATATTTTGACCTTAAATAAAATAAAAAATTGTCAGATTTCCCTAGACGGCCTAGACACCCCACTTCTTCTAGAGGAGTGGGATATTCTTTATGGATGGGCACCTCTCCACCCATTTTAAACTTTATAATAATAATAATTTAGACTTAAGCTTTAGCTAATACGACCACAGAAGAAACCCTGGAGCATTATCCGCAGCTCATTAACAATTTTAAATTCTACAAGGCTATTCAATGAATAAAATTATTTTGGGCAAAACTCATTTCTTATTCAGAAGTCCAAGCACACTTGAGTGTACTTAAACAAGTGAATCACTTCCAGGCATTTGTAATGGGAGAACAACAGTCATTTCAATACAAACTCTACACACCTTGTAGTGTTATGTGAAGCCACATTATGACCTATCAGATTAAGCATCATTGAATTTAAAAATAATTTTTTACTTCATGTATCAGGACTAACTGAAAAGATGAGCTACATAACAGATAATCTTGGTGCAAAAGCCATCTGGTTGAATTCCATTTATAAAAGTGATGGCAAAGATGGAGGCATAGGCATCATTGATCACAAGGACATTGATCCAAGATTTGGAGTTTCTCTGGATGATTTCAAGGATTGGCTGAAGAAAATGAGAAAAGAAGGTCAATAAAAGTTCTCATTAATTTCATTGTATTTTAGGAATCATAGTTAAATATTTCATTAAAATATCGGTGAAATTAAAATATTCGAGGAAAAAAAAATGAATGTTTTTGTAAACATAAGTCCATGTTTAATTTAAACATTTTACAGGCAAGAAAATTATTTTGGATCTCATCCCAAATCAAACCAGCAAAAACCACACTTGGTTCGTGGAGTCTCGAAAAGGAGTAGAGAAGTACAAGGATTATTATGTTTGGTCTAACAAAACAGATACACCAAACACTTGGGTAATTAAAAGCTATTTCCATATCAATATTAAACACTTTTCGGACTATGTAATCAAAAGTAAAGAAAGAAGCAAATTTTTGTTTTTGTGGGTACCACACCATTTATTATAAGTACTGATTGCATATAAGTGAATCATATCTCATCTGGAATGTAGTATGAAATCAAATTATTTATTATTTTAAAAAAATAAGCGGGTACATATTTAAAAAAAATGGTTTTGCCTTATATAAAAGTGACTCATGATCTCAACAGTGCATAGTCATTATTGTATCATTCAGTATTTCACTTTTCAAAACTTACATCATATAGAAAATGATGAATCTTTCCAAGTATTCTTTATAGTTAATAGTTATATGATATAATAAATGAAAACTATGTTTGGAAAGGTTCCTAAATCCCCACCCACACACACACAGCAATCGTAGGGGTTTTTAACAAATCTTTTATACAATCTGACCTCGCTAAGTTGAACTTCCTTAAGTCGATAACCTCCCTATATCGAATTAGTAGTTAGGTCATTTTCCCCAACTCGAAAACTCTAATTCAATTTTTTTTTCTTTTCGGGTCCCTTTCAGTTCGACTTAGTGAGGTCCGACTGTATTAAGGAATTAATTACTTTTAAATTTGTCAACCAGACCTGTGTTATGTGAAAAATATACCAACAATTAATTTGGTAAACAGAGCACCATATGCATTAAACCAGGCCACAGAAAAATAATAAAGCTTAGAAAATGATGTAGATATGATAAATAAGCTCAGTTGCATAATTAAAATCTATTGGTATTTAAATTGAAATATTAAAGTTATGACTGGATAACTGACAGTTTGCCATAGTGAATTAACTTTCCAAAGGCTAGCCTTAACGCAGGCTGACTGTTAATATTTGTCTTTCACTGCTGACATCAGAAGGATTTGATGCTTACTGTACTTGAGTTTGCACTTGTATGGAGGCACCCTTAGACTCGCCTATTTCTAAAAGAGAAAAAAAAATTATAAGAAACAGATTTCTTGAAAATGTACATATATTAAAATGCAAGATTATTTGCAGCTGTTAAATTGTCAGGATTTAATTACAATTTAATATCTGTTTTTATGACTTAAAACAAAAAATGAACTCGTCTAAATAGGAAAAATACAAGTTACAGTTAAGCCAGTCAAACAGGCCCAAACCATGCCCTTAGGAACTTATAACAAACAGGCCCAAACCATGCCCTTAGGAACTTATAACAAACAGGCCCAAACCATGCCCTTAGGAACTTATAACCCAAACCATGCCCTTAGGAACTTATAACCCAAACCATGCCCTTAGGAACTTATAACAAACAGGCCCAAACCATGCCCTTAGGAACTTATAACAAACAGGCCCAAACCATGCCCTTAGGAACTTATAACAAACAGGCCCAAACCATGCCCTTGGGAACTTATAACCCCAAACAACCTTAATTAAGAATGTCATCTGTAAGGTCTTAATACTGTCATTACTATTTTGTAACAGACTGATTATTATGGTGGGTCTGCTTGGAGCAAGGATCAAGAGAGAAATGAATGGTACCTACACCAGTTTGGAAGTGATCACCCAGATCTGAACCTGAAAAATGAGGCTGTCAGACAAGAAATCAAAGTAAATTTAGGCGTTTGCTGTTTACTAGTTTTAATGCATTCTATTTTGTATTATATAGATTGACTTTTTAAAAGTTTTAATAACAGAAAAATTAAAATGCTTATTACACGCCTAATTTATTATCAAATAAAATATATTTTAAAAAACTTTAATTTTTAACTTTTATTGTAAGCATAAGACACACATGAATTTTGATAGATTCATTTAAATTAGTCTTAATCATTTGTAACCATTTTTTCCCTCAGGACATCATGACGTTCTGGTTTGATGCTGGTGTGAGTGGTTTTCATATCCAAGGGCTGGAATATCTTGTTGAGGATGCTGATCTTCGAAATGAAGATGACCAAAAATTGATGTCGCGAAATAATAGGGGTTCTCTAGATTTCCTTGAAGAGCTTAGGGTTATTGCAGACCAATACTCTGATAAACCAGGACGAGAAAGGTATTTTAATGACTCTTCTATGTAAAGAAATTTAAATGCTTTGTATATTTTTATGTAGTTTGGTACAGTTTAATTTTGTTTCCTTATCAATAAATGTCAATGGGTCATTGTTGCCCTCGTTAGCTGTGGCTTTGAAATAGGACCTTGATCGCACAATAACAACACCGCTATTCAATATACATGCAGAAATTCTATATGACCCGCTCATAAGCCGACCCCCCCAACTTTTTCCCTTACATTTTGTCCATAAAAGGTCGGCTTTAGAACGAATATATACAGTATTTACCTGTAGTGAATGACTGAGACAAAGAAGCCTTAATATCGATTTCTACTTCATGACAGGAAAAATAATTTTGAAGTGAGAACAATTTTTTTAATGTCAATTTTTCAGACTGCTTTTTGGATCTGTGCTCAAGGCCAACAGAAACCAAACTCAAGAATATTGGGGTACTGCTGAGAAAAAGAGACTCCACATTGTTGTGCCTGTTTTGGACAAGTTGGATAAATTATGTAATGCTGCTTGTGTTAAATCTTTGACTGATGAGTTGATTGACAACACCACCCAACAGTGGCTTGGGTTGCAGGTCTGTTGTAATATTTATTTCTAAATGTCATAATACTATATTATTGAAAAGTTGGAGATAAGGGTGGCCCCCAGAGATCAGTTAGTTCATCATGAAACTGTTTCCTTGAAAAAATAAGTTACACAAAATCTTTATTTTTATCAGGGGGGGGGGTTATATTATTGTATTGAAACTGACCCGTTGCTTTGAAAATTGCTTCAAAATTTTAAATTTTTTTTAATTAAAATTATTATGCACTATAAGGTTAACTTCCAGCCTTTTTTAATTAGACTATATCAGTGATGGCTAACCTATGGTGCGCGTGCCACAGTCAGCACACAGAGCCTGATCAGCCGGCACGCAACTAAAATATTACTTCCTTTAACAAACCACTTTGCTGGCACTTTGTGTTGGCAATTTGCTTTAAATTAGGGATGTGACGAAGTTCGAACCCGACGACATTCGAACTTCAACGTTTTTTTTAGCAAATTCGAATCCGACGGATTTTTAAAAAAAATTCCATTGGATTCGAATTTGAAAAATTACGTTTTTCAGATCAAGCGCGAACGTAGAAATCGTAACTAAAATTTAAAAACCTAGAGACTTTCGAAAACCCGAAGTAAAGAAAACAGATAAAAATAAACTCCTGGACCCTTACTCAGCTGTCCATAAATTAGACGTCGTATTTGGTCATGAACGTATTTTAGATACACCCCTCTCACCAAACATTGTTTTCATCCAAGCTTTCTAAACCTCGGAATGGATATGCAGATTGGCATGGCGGAGTGGAAGTGAGGATTGGAATGGCGGAGTGGATGTGCATTTTGGAATGAGTTGGAATGATTTTAAACGAGTAGAATTAAGGAGAATTTTATTTTATGCAAAGCATCTTGTATTGATGATTGGTTAACAATGTGGCTACCTGTGCTTTGTAATAATTTATGCTCCTGTTCATGCAAAAAGAAATGCTAAAAATCCTCGTTGTTATGGGGGGCACGGGACTGACACCTTGGTATACCCCCTTTTAGACAAGTTTTGACCAAATCCGCATTCGAATCCGACGGATTTATATTTGCAGAATCCGACGGATTTATATTTGTCGAATCCGGCGGATGCGGATTTTCATCAGCTCCGTCACATCCCTACTTTAAATAAGTGGGTTTTTATTAAATTTTGGGCACGCGATCCCAAAAGGGTTTGCCATCCCAAAAGGGTTTGCCATCCCAAAAGGGTTTGCCATAGCTGGACTAATTGCTGTAAATCTTGACATAATTAGATTGACTTTAGCATAATTAATACAACCTCCATACTTGGAATCTGTAGGTTTAGGGCAAATAATTACAAGATCCAGTTTATTTTATTCTTTTTTAAAACTTTATTTCTCTAGCTGAGCAATGAGTACGTTCAACGAGTGGCTTCAAGGATGGACAGCTCTGATGCATTGTATAAACCACGTTTGATGGTGGCCCATGCATTGCAGCTATTACTGCCCGGCACGGTCTTCAATTACTATGGTGATGAATTTGGTCAAAGAGAGAGTCTCCCTGTTCCTAGCTTGAACATGAATGTAAGTATTAAAAAAAAATTCCATTAGGAGCAGAGGGATAACTATTTCATACATTTTCTTTGGTTTAGGTGCAAGAAATATTCTGATTGTATAACTTCACTTCTGTCACAGATATGAAGTGTTGTTTTATTTTAACTATTATGAATACATTATCTGTTGGAACAGGGGCGTGAAACTCATGTTAGCCCAATGCAATGGAACACACAAGAGCATGCAGGATTTACCAAAGGGGCAAAGCCATGGAATGAGGTGGGGCCAAACTTTACAGACGACAATGTTGAGGTTAGTATCCTTTGGTATTGCTATGGTTAAACTTTTCATGCCTTTTTGTAGTAGTGCTAGCAAGGAACTTTGGAAGGTATAATCACCTGTTATTTAGCTTCATCTTTATCCTGGATAAAAAACAAAACAA
This sequence comes from Ampullaceana balthica, assembly GCA_944989445.1. NCBI lineage: Eukaryota > Metazoa > Mollusca > Gastropoda > Lymnaeidae > Ampullaceana > Ampullaceana balthica. The sequence goes on from CALYLW010001740.1 coordinate 19,639, forward strand.
TCTCTTTAAATCTTGGTGTGTCCACATGTATCATATGTTCACGTCCACATGTAGCATATGTTCACGTCCACATGTAGCATATGTTAACGTCCACATGTAGCATATGTTAACGTCCACATGTAGCAGATGTTCACGTCCACATGTAGCATATGTTCACGTCCACATGTAGCATATGTTCACGTCCACATGTAGCAGATGTTCACGTCCACATGTAGCAGATGTTCACGTCCACATGTAGCAGATGTTCACGTCCACATGTAGCATATGTTAACGTCCACATGTAGCATATGTTCACGTCCACATGTAGCATATGTTCACGTCCACATGTAGCATATGTTCACGTCCACATGTAGCATATGTTCACGTCCACATGTAGCAGATGTTCACGTCCACATGTAGCAGATGTTCACGTCCACATGTAGCAGATGTTCACGTCCACATGTAGCAGATGTTCAGGTCCACAGGTCGCAGATGTTCACATCCACAGGTAGCAGATGTTCACGTCCACATAAAGCAGATGTTCACCAGTGGTTCTTAAAATCGTATTGTCAGTCTTTGTTATTTTGTCCAGTGGATGCTATATTATTATTTAACATAATCCATGTTTGATGATTCATATTTTTATTTTTTTAGGATAAATCAATATTTTATAGAAAAAATATAAATATTTTTCTGAAGGAATCAAAAGCTAAAGGAAGTTATTTCCCTTTTGTCAAGAAAATAGGTAGACACAGTAGTATGCCTTCAGTAGGGAATGAGTTAAAATTTTAATACAGCTTAAATTAAAATTACCTTTTCAAAACATCCTATGTTAACATAAATGTTGATATTGTGATTTTTATCTCAGTGTAGTTAAATGAAGAGTCATTATGATAGCTTTAACAAACATTGTCGATCTATTGCTTTACTATTATTTTCTCTTACGTAGGTGGCAGAAGCTCACAATGCTCACACGCCATTGGATGAATTTATTTCACTCAAAAATCTCAGAACTAAGGAATCCTTCCAGTGGGGAAAAACAAAGGTACATTTGAAAAAATTTTGCTTTTATAGTTTAATGAGATTGAGATAGCAAAATTCAGTTTTCCATGAAGAAATTTTGATAGACTTGGCAAAACTATTTCATCAAGTCTAATTCAGAAAGATTTATGAGTTATTTAAAAAGTGATATTTTAAAAATTTAATGAAAGGTAGTACAGTCGAAACCGCTTAAGTCGACGGCATTGGGGTATGAAAAATGGCGTCGACATAACCGATGATCGAGTTAAAACGAAAACCAATATGGCGGCAAAATATTAACATGTGCTTGAAATTTCTTTATGTACATGATTAATTAGTTAGCGTTAATTAGTGATGGGATGATTAATCGGAATCGTATCGGAACCCTAATATTTCTTCACTCTTTCCTAAGGTTATAATGACCATTCGTTTTTAAGGACCGTTTAAAATTTAAATATAACCATGGTTCCCACTCAGGAAAACGGGAAAAAGTAGGGGATTTCTTAAAAATAAACTCTCGGCCTTGAAAGTCGGGAAAAGTTATGACTAATCGGGAATTTATATATATATATATAATATAATATATTTATGCCAAAGTAAAGGACTTTGATTACGTCTCTGTCATGTTTCGATTCCATTTAATGAAAATTAAGTTACCAGTTTATAATTGTCTGCGCATGCGCTAAAAGGTCAATGTTTACGCTTCGCCGTGTCACAGTCGCGTTTGCCGTCGTATCAGCGAATTTAAAATACAAATAAACAAATCAATATGGTTATTTTAAGTTTAATGTTTTTGACGTGCAGGATATCTGTTACTTAACTATCAGAACGTTCTCGAATTTCCTCAGTCAATCAAACTTGTAATATAAATAAAACTATTGTGGCCTTGACCGTTGATCACAGCACGCTGTGGGCTGTGTGTACTGTGTTAGATCTCCGCCGGCAAATAAGTCTAAGCGAATTTTTAAAAAAATCATTCCTTATCAGAAATGATTTCATTTCATCGTCACGCGCGTGTTAGTGTCACAGTCACGTATCTTACTGGTAACAAAGCAACAACAAACTTTTAAAAGAATAATAATTTATTAATTTTTTATTTAATTATATAAAAACCACCGTCTATTCTCGATACAAACCTTTATTTTCATTTCTAAAGATATTCGTTTATCTAAAAAAATAAAATGATTAATGCATCAGAAAATGAATTAAGTTTAATAATAATATAACATGCACTGCGAAATAATGACGATTCACGACCTCTAACGCGATTGTCCAGTACCTCGGGTGAATACATACTCCATGGATACACGTCGAATTATAATTCACACACGCAAAACATCCGGTAAAGTTCTTTGAAATCTCGTAGAATCACATAATAGCCGGAAGTCTCGAAGAAAAGCGAGATGTCAACACTGTTTTGAACTAAAAATGACAGAGTGCATTCCTAGGCCAACCGACGAAAATCGAGCTAAGCAAGTAAAGTTGCAAATTTGGTCCTCTTTTGTGCTCGAGGTACTAGGTTTCGGCGACTTAGAAAAATCGAACTAGCCGATGAAAAAATGCTAACACAAAGAGAGAATTTGGCGGTTCCAATAAAAAACGTCGACATAATAGGGTGGTCGAGCTAACCGAGCTCGAGGTAAGTGGGTTCGACTGTACAGAGAAATGTAATAAAATCTATGAAATGCCAGGCTATAGACAGGTCTCGTAAGAGGCTATAGACAGGTCTCGTAAGAGGCTATAGACAGGTCTCGTAAGAGGCTATAGACAGGTCTCGTAAGAGGCTATAGAGAGGTCTCGTAAGAGGCTATAGACAGGTCTCGTAAGAGGCTATAGACAGGTCTCGTAAGAGGCTATAGACAGGTCTCGTAAGAGGCTATAGACAGGTCTCGTAAGAGGCTATAGACAGGTCTGGTAAGAGGCTATAGACAGGTCTCGTAAGAGGCTATAGACAGGTCTCGTAAGAGGCTATAGACATGTCTGGTAAGAGGCTATAGACAGGTCTCGTAAGAGGCTATAGACAGGTCTCGTAAGAGGCTATAGACAGGTCTCGTATGGGTTATGTTTGCCAAGACTGTCAAGTTAATATTTTTGAAGCCTTGAGCCATGTCAGTGTTTTCATGTGCTCTTTAAATGTTTCAATTCCGAGGTTCATAAACTTAACCTTATTTTATTTTCACAGGTTGTTTCTCCTAACACAGACCTTCTGTTGTTCACCCGTAGAGCCACTCGCTTCTCTTACTTCTTAACTATCATCAATCTTAGCCAAAGAAAAATATATGTAGCACCTCAAAGTTTGGAAGAAATGGCCGTCAAAGACGAGGGTAAAGTTGTGTATCACTCCAAGGATATGAAGTTGGATGAAAAGATCAGCTTCCAAGACAAAGGGCTCCAGCTAGATTCCTACAATATTGTTGTAGTGGAGTATACCTCGGATGATTAGATGGATCCCTTTCCCTGTCAATAGCTTCCCACCATTTTTACAACTTTTTTAGTTACTGTAAGCGGTAGCTTACATACAAAAATGACATGTTATTTTATTATAGGTTAGAATAACTCTATTGCTAACTTTTTTCTCTTCAATTTACAAAAAAGTATCTCATTAAATTGTGAGTGTTACCAGTGCACATTTGTCTGTGTTGATACCTTAACTAATGTATTGTTCATTTATGTTCAATATCTTTGGGCAAACCTTAACTAATGTGTTGTTAATTTATGTTCAATATCTTTGGGCAAACACTTGATTTATCTTATTGTTTACATCCAACATGTGGAACAAAATTCAATTTTCCATTTCAAAGCACTTGATCAATTAAAATATTTGTTTTAGTTATACAGCTAGGTCACAAGCACTTGTACAGCTGCTCTAATTAATGCCCTTATATGCCATCGTTTTTTGTGGACAATTAATTGTAATAGAAGGTTGCTGTGACTAGTTTAGAGATCCTCGGTGATATTATAGCAGTGTTCCTCACTTATTTTCTGTCATGCATTTGAGAAACACTGTACTATAGTGATAAGTTAAGTCAGAAAGTACTCGACTGTACAGATGGCTGCCCCACAATGAGTGGTTACAAAAACAGGTCTTGATGGCTGGCTTAGTTTCTTTACAAATAAATAATCTTTTCTGCAAACATTTTCTGGGTCCCTTACATTTGTTCTTTCTTTTGAAAAAAATGATTATTTTTAAAATTATGAATGTGATCAAAATAGTTGACAAAATAACACTACATGCTGCTTTGATAAGTGTGAATGCCAGGAAAAGCCAATCCCGCTTTTACTTTTACTCATTTTTACTTCTATAAGTTATAAGATGCTATAAGTATTTTCAGGACAGTGCTTCATAATTTGGAAGAAATTTTAAACTGCAGCCCATCATTGGTCAAATTTATTTGCAGCTTAAAGTTAAAGGGAACATTGCATGAGAATAAATGTTACTTTTGGCTGAGATTTAAAATGTTAAAATTAAAACTTGTAAAAAAAATAATTTGGTTCTGAAACTGAAAGTAGGTTGTTTTTAGTTTTAGTAATCAAACGGATTTATTTATTTCTTCCTGATGAAACTAATCATAAGCTTGCTAAAATGAAGGACGCACGCTGGATGTGTGCTTATTTTGGAGATGTTGAAGTATAACTTAAGACACAGCAAGGCAGCAGGAATGTGAACATCCAGAACCATATACTCATGGAAATTCATATAGGTAAAATGACACTAACTACAATACAGAGTAATGTTAATTCCATTGGTAAAGAGGGGAGGTCCAGCAGAGAATGCACTCCAAATACATGAAAGCATTTGACTAGAAATAGAAAATCCAATGAACAACGGTGGCCATTACCTACCACCATGTCTTCACTGTGACTGACAAGGCGCGCTGAAACTGCAATTGTCATTTATACTTTGACCACCCTGAGTTGTTCCCCCCTATGTCCACAACTTAATTTATTATTATAAGTCAAAAGCTCCTAAGACTTACACTTGGACTAGCAGTGTTAAAACTAGTTACTTAGCAACATTTCGTCCACCAAGAATAAGTTCCCATATTTCCGCTCTTTTATTCAACCTGCCACCATAGACCTATTATTTCAATGAGTGTATGCCAGGAATCTCAGCGGAGTCAAACCCACTTGTTAAAATAGTTATATTATTTATATTAAAAATAAATGTCATCTATGAAGTTTCGTATAATGTCCAATTGGTTCAGTGTTTGGAGTTCTAATCTTACAATTACACAGCTGTGGTCAGTATGAGATGGTCACCATGGATATATTCATGATATTGATAACAAAAGAATGGTGTTTAAAAAAAAGAAGAAAGAATAATAACAAATGGGTTGAAATAACATGATAACAGTAAAAACACTATGTATTTGTCAATGTGATGGTGATAGATAAATCAATGTTTAGCCGTGTGTATTACACTACACAACGACATAATGTCTCGATGCCGATGTCTGTCCAGTTTCACTTTCCAATATTTCCCGGGAAATTCAAGAAGACCTTTTAGAAAGTTGAAAGAGTTGTTTCTTTTTCTTGTTTTTGGTAACTTCCGGATCTTCGCTACAAGCACTTTCATAATTATTCCTGGTCCTGCAAATAAAAAAAGAATACAATTTTGTGTTCTAAAGCTATTCCAATTTCCAATTCAACATCATAAAAAAAACAACAACAGATCTTCTACTTAATGATAATATTAATTACGAGCAACAAAGCCCGTCCAAGGACGTTCCTCCACCGATCGGTGGCATGTTGTAGCCCCCCCCCTTCAACAGACGTCTCGACCGGCATACATGTGCATCATGTAAAAAAAATACCATACATTAATTGACATTATAGTTAAAATAAATAACTCGTAAAAACAGAGCTTTTGACTATAAATCCCAACACGCATAACTCAAAATAAAGTCTTGGAAGAAATACTGCACCAAAAATAACTCGTTTTGAACGTCCGCGTAAACGTGTTCAATATGATTGGCTGTAGGAGTCATGTGTGTTTGAGGAACCAATCGCTGACGATGACCGCACGGAACATTTCCTTTTATTATATAGGATAATTAATGAAGTCTTTGTTTGTTAGATGAATGATTTAAATGAGACACTGCTACCATGTGACCTTTAGAGGCTGCATGCCACTAGGGCAGCGGTCGCCAACTTTCAACTAAAACTTTTCACTATAATGCAAATTTGCTCTATTTTGTAAAAACTTTATTGAAAATGACTTATTTAAATTTCATGAAGGTCGCGGGTCACATGGCTTTTATAAAAAGGGGTCACCACAACAAAAAGGTTGGGAACCACTGCACTAGAGGGTTTCTGTGAAACATCCGAAAATATTCACCTGCCCCCCCCCCAAACCCACTTAGGCTTGATCACGTGACTGCTCTGAGACGATCTACGCCCCCCCCCTTTTTCACAATGCTTACTCAAAAATTTACTTAACATTAAGACATGTCCACTATATGCACAGTTTCACGACCTGTTCTACTGTATAAGGACATGTCCACTATATGCACAGTTTCACGACCTGTTCTACTGTATAAGGACATGTCCACTGTATACAAACCCACCATTCAAAGCACTAAAGACCAACTGCAGGGTCAGTGGCGGCGCCAGCGATGTGAGTGAGGGGGGCGGGGGACAGGGAGAGGTTTCTCACCAGATGATGTCAATGACGTTTAAGAGTGTGATGACGCCCAGCAGGGCAGCACTGGCCGTTGCCACGTAGTAGGCCCAGTCAAAGTCAAAGTCGAATTGGTAGGGCAATGGCGGCTTGACTTGGAACTTCCGGTTACAGGCGTACATGATGAGCGGGGCTGTCATTCCTGCAGCTGCAAGTACAACAACGTACGTCATTTCCGGTGAAATAAAAAAATGGCGGGGGAAGGATTTGGGGGGGGGGTAAGGGGGTTTATCTAACAGAGAACCTTGTGGGTAAATCTTAAATCTAACCAATTAATATTTGGTATGGCATATGGGCAACTTTATGTACTTCATAAACCAATAACAATATTGTGATTTCAACATTATTTACAGCAACATTTTTACTTTGGACAATGTTCACGACTCAGAAGTTCCAACAATTTTACAACTTTGGCAATGGCTAAAATATACAACACACAAGTTCAAACACAACAGACAACTTTGGCAATGGCTAAAATATACAACACACAAGTTCAAACACAACAGACAACTTTGGCAATGGCTAAAATATACAACACACAAGTTCAAACACAACAGACAACTTTGGCAAAGGCTAAAAAATACAACACACAAGTTCAAACACAACAGACAACTTTGGCAATGGCTAAAATATACAGCACACAAGTTCAAACACAACTTACAACTTTGGCAATAGTTACATATTACAACACAAAAGTTCAAACACAACAGACAACTTTGGCAATGGCTAAAATATACAACACAAAAGTTCAAACACAACTCACAAATTTGGCAATAGTTACATATTACAACACACAAGTTCAAACACAACTTACAACTTTGGCAATAGTTACATATTACAACACAAAAGTTCAAACACAACAGACAACTTTGGCAATGGCTAAAATATACAACACAAAAGTTCAAACACAACTTACAAATTTGGCAATAGTTACATATTACAACACACAAGTTCAAACACAACTTAAAAATTTGGTAATAGTTACATATTACAACACAAAAGTTCAAACACAACTTACAAATTTGGCAATAGTTACATATTACAACACAAAAGTTCAAACACAACTTACAACTGGTGAAATTCAAGAACGTCACCACGTGTCGGATGCAGCACTTCCGGTTGACTTGGTGGTTAAAAGTGTAAAGACACGCCAAAATGAGGCCGGTGAGACATGTGACAAATCCAGCAATGGCCAAGCCGACTGCTATGAATTGCCATTGGGCCGCTAGGGGAGAAAGTCAAATTAAAGATTTGAAACAGAATTTAAAAAAAAGCATGCCGATTTCGACAGGCTGTTTATGTCTTAAGCAGAGGTGTCACTAGGGTTTGTGTCAACCAGTGCGGTAGCTCATGGTGTCACCCCCTGTGTTAGCTCATGGTGTCACCCCCTGTGGTAGCTCATGGTGTCACCCCCTGTGGTAGCTCATGGTGTCACCCCCTGTGGTAGCTCATGGTGTCACCCCCTGTGGTAGCTCATGGTGTCACCCCCTGTGGTAGCTCATGGTGTCACCCCAGTATTAGCTCATGGTGTCACCCCCTCATGACGAATGTTCCCTCTAACGCTCTTTGGTCCGTGTGCGAAGTGAAAAAATTTCGTGTGCAAAGTTTGATCAGCATCCATTTTTGTGCAATATTTTACAAAATTTCCTGCCCGGCAATTCTAAATTGCTGCGTGACATCGTTCAGATATCTGCGCGGCCGCGCAGCTTAAAGATAACATTGCTCACCGCTTATCCCACAAGCCTGCTCCGAGTCTGCCCCAGCCAAATAATAGGAACATACGTCATTTAAACTTTGGTGTCACCCCTTGTGACGGTGAAATAATAGGAACATACGCCATTTAAACTTTGGTGTCACCCCTTGTGACGGTGTCACCCGATGCGGTTGGCACCCCCTTAGTGGCGCATCTGGTCTCAAATAGTATAACTTATCTCCACTTCTGTGATTTCATTTGTGTGTGTGTGTTTTAAAAGAACAACAACATTACTACAGATTAGGGCTGCGGAAATTAACGATTAATTTCTCGACTAATCGATAGAAAAATGTATCAATCAAAATTATTTTAATTTTAATCGATAAAAATTCGATTAAAATTAAAGAAAATATTTATAATATTTAAAAAAATTTTTATTAATAAAGTATTAATTATTAATAATTAATAATAATTTAAATATTTTTTTACGTACAAACTTCTCCCGGGTAATATTAGAATTTATTTTATTAACATATGTGGACCAGCAGACGTCAACTAAAAAATGGCTGACAGCATCAGCGCAGTAAAATTTAAACATAACTGGAAAGTTTAGCAAAAATTTTGTTTTTAAGCTAACTGCGGATGGCAAAGTCGAAGATGGTGAAAAAGTTTACTGTGTTCACTGCCATAAACAATTCTCTTTTAAAGGATCAAATACATCGCCGACGTACCACCTTCAGCACAAACATCAGATCAAGTATCAACACATTGTCATAAAATTTAGTTCAAAATATTCTTAATTTTCAATGTCTTTAAGACAGGGGAAATAACTCAATAAAATAAAAAGAAATTCAATTACCTGTTTTTGATACGTCCCTTGAAATGTTCAGTTTAACGACGTCATAAATTTATATTTTTGGCTGGAATCGAAATTATCGATTAATTAATCGATAATTTTTCAAAAGTTAACGATTAAATTTAAATTAATCGATAACAGCCCTACTACAGATATATCTTAGTCCTAGTCAGTTACGCGTGGACTCCTCAGCCTTCTACGTTCAAAACATAATCATGACATAGTTCAACGATGTGTGGCCCAATTAGGAGCCCTGGACCAAATAGGGCCCTGGACCAATTAGGCCCTGGACCAATTAGGCCCTGGACCAATTAGGGTCCTGGATAAGAGTTATGTTTTATCACCCCCCCCCCAGCATGGGCGTCTGTAAGGGGGAAGGGTAGAAAAGACTTAATTGTTTGAACGCGATGACAAACGGGGACCAGTAAGTGCAAGGGCTTCATCGCTTAGGGCAACAACTCTCGCAATTAAAAGGTCTTGGTTAGATCCCTCGGCGTCACAGGTCCAACAGTGCTTTGGGTAATATTTACAATGATATCATTAATATGGTCCATAGGGGACCTACTTTCTTTTAACATCTTTGATTTTTATTTACATTTGAACGTTTTTTTTTCTTACATATTAGCGACATCCAAGGGGAGCATTTGCTCTTGCTTGTCGGACATCCATGGTGAAATAGTTTAAAAAAACCTGGTGGAGATTTTGGTAGAGAGCTGCATTCGAAGAGGCTTAGGTGGGGTGACATCAAGAGTTTACCACCCCGGGGAGAATCCTGGTGACGCCTATGTGTTACCCGGTACTCAAATGTGTTGTTATAATCTATTCGAGGACAACAATTTGAAGCACACATTCGGACACAATTCTGATGCTGAAATTAAACTATAGATGGTGCTCTCAAGCTGAAACCCTCGCCGTTACCTCCATCAGAGCTGCAGTCCTCCACGAGTTTCGTCCCGTTGGGTGTCGTGTAGGTGATCTCTTGACACGCTGTGTACAGCCCCATGTTGGCCTTGACCGGTAACGGTTTGGGGAGGGCGGGGGGCTGGGGCGGCAGCTCGAACTCCTGCTCCAACCAGTTTGGGGCCGCGAAGCCTGTGACGTACAAGACGATGGCAATGCATGACAGGAGCAGAGTAAATTTACTGAGAAAACTTGTTTGTGGTAGACCCATTCTTTGAACTGATTAGGGTGATCCTGTGCACCGGGTATGATGGTCTCTGTAGTTTGTTCAGCCTCTTCCACTGATTACAAATAGATAATTACTATGTCGAAGTGTCTCAGAAAGCAAGGTCAAAGGGATGCCTAAAAATAGTCACTGTGAAGTAGCCAAACGAGTTGATTGGCTGCTTATGGTAACCGTGTTCTGATTGGCTGCTGATTGTGTTGAGCTCTGCAGCCTCAAGGTCACCGGGGGCTGCCAACAAGAGAAGTGATTCTTCTCCAATGTTGCTGGCGGGTGTGGAACGGGGACATGCCCCCTCGTCTTATCTTGGTATCGTTGTTGGCTACTGTGAATAAAACAAGGAATGTTCATTAGATTGAAATCTTAAAGCAGTTTTTGATAAATAAATATAAAATGATTTATACAAATGAATGTAACATGTTGGTCAAATTTGATGATAGTATTCTTCACGAAAGAAGGCAATTTTAGTGGACAGGGCTGGTAGTCATTGCTGACCAATGATAACTGACGAATACAGCGTACATTGGGTACTCATGGGCGTATCGTGCCAGCGGCTGTCTCACCAGGCGGTATACTTATGACATTAGCACTAATTTAATTGTCTGTCAGTCGTGAGAGTTATCTGCCCATGTTAGGAGGTCAAAGTTCACCCAATAATTGCACTGACGGAAGCCTCGGCCGTAATCTAGTCAAGTCCTAAGTTCACATGATTGTATTTTTCGAGAATATTTGAAGTGATCATTGAAAAAAACAACTATAAACCCGTATTATCTAAAAAATTTATAATATAGAACAAATGCAGAGAATGACCGAGCTATAGATGTACATAGATGAACAATGACCGAGCCATACATGTACAATGACCGAGCCATAGATGAGCTATAGATGTAAAATGAAGATGACTGGAAATAACTCAAATATTATTAATTATTAGCGGCTAAAAAGTAAGCCAAACAATGGCGGCGGCGATGCTTGAACTTCTGCAAAAAATTATGGACTTGCGTATTTGTAACCCTTTCAATTAGAGTATACACCCCCAGTAATCCCCACCGCCCCATTCACAAGAACGCCACTGCATTATTATTATTTTGAGTCCTACTCATTTCATGAAACCTTATTTATCTTTTACTTTACATCAAACAATATTTACATTTCCATCAAACAATATTTACATTTCCATCAAACAATATTTACATTTCCATCAAACAATATTTACATTTCCATCAAACATAATGTTTTAAAATTAAATCAGAGGCGTAGCTAGGATATTTCGCAACGAGGGGATGGTATAAAAGGCGCCCCGCCCCGTTAAATGACTTTTCCTTAAATAAAGAAAAGCTCTTCAAATTGTCTTGTCTTATGTCTTATCTATAAAGATGCTCCTTCTATACAGAAGATTATTGCGTCCACAGACTATGCTGGTCTGTTAGCAAGTGATGCAGCGTTCACAGGCCACGGCTATAAGGGTTCCGCGCATTACCCAGCCGCCTTTATTTCCCTAACTAGTGTTAGGTACCCATTCGGAGATGTGTGGACTCAGGGACGGCCTAGGCCCCGGGAACAAATCCTTGCCTGGTTGCCTTCACATGGATTCGAACCTGTGACGATCGGTACGCCAGCCCAGTGCGCATTCCACTCGACCACCGTTGAAAAAATAAATATCTCTAGAAGTCAACTTTTAGAAATTATAAGCCCCGCCCCATGAGTCGATGACGTAGATTTGTTTACATTATACAAAACAGATTTCACTATTACAAACTGGTCGATGAAGCAATTCACATGGGTTTTTTTCCCCCTCCAATGTTTCTCTTTTAACACTAAGAAGATAAGATCACTGAAAAGATCATGTCGCATTATAAGACGAGCAAGATCATTGATTCAACAGTGTAATGGGCGGACATGAGTTAACATCCAACAGTATCATAGACATACATGAGTTAACATCCATCAGTATCATAGACGGACATGAGTTAACATCCAACAGTATCATAGACGGACATGAGTTAACATCCAGCAGTATCATAGACGGACATGAGTTAACCTCCAACAGTATCATAGACGGACATGAGTTAACATCCAGCAGTATCATAGACGGACATGAGTTACCATCCAGCAGTATCATAGACAGACATGAGTTAACATCCAATAGTATGCACAGATTGACATGAGTTAACATCCAGCAGTATAATAGACGGTCATGAGTTAACATCCAGCAGTATCATAGACGGACATGAGTTTACATCCAGCAGTATCATAGACAGACATGAGTTAACATCCAACAGTATCATAGACGGACATGAGTTAACATCCAACAGTATCATAGACGGACATGAGTTAACATCCAACAGACATGAGTTAACATCCAACAGTATCATAGACGGACATGAGTTAACATCCAGCAGTATCATAGACGGACATGAGTTAACACCCAGCAGTATCATAGACGGACATGAGTTAACATCCAACAGCATCATTGACGGACATGAGTTAACAGCCAACAGTATCATAGACGGACATGAGTTAACATCCAACAGTATCATAGGTGGTCATGAGTTAACAGCCAGCAGTATCATAGACGGACATGAGTTAACATCCAGCAGTATCATAGACGGACATGAGTTAACATCCAGCAGTATCATAGACGGACATGAGTTAACAGCCAGCAGTATCATAGACGGACCTCAGTTAACATCCAGCAGTATCATAGACGGACATGAGTTAACATCCAGCAGTATCATAGACGGACATGAGTTGACAGCCAGCAGTATCATAGACGGACATGAGTTAACAGCCAGCAATATCATAGACGGACCTCAGTTAACATCCAGCAGTATCATAGACGGACATGAGTTAACATCCAGCAGTATCATAGACAGACATGAGTTAACATCCAGCAGTATCATAGACGGACATGAGTTGACAGCCAGCAGTATCATAGACGGACATGAGTTAACAGCCAGCAGTATCATAGATGGACATGAGTTAACATCCAGCAGTATCATAGACGGACATGAGTTAACATCCAGCAGACATGCATGAGTTAACATCCAACAGTATCATAGACTGACATGAGTTAACATCCAGCAGTATCATAGATGGACATGAGTTAACATCCAGCAGACATGAGTTAACATCCAGCAGTATAATAGACGGACATGAGTTAACATCCAGCAGACACGAGTTAACATCCAGCAGTATAATAGACGGACATGATTTAACATCCAGCAGACATGAGTTAACAGCCAACAGTATCATAGACGGACATGAGTTAACATCCAGCAGACATGAGTTAACATCCAACAGTATCATAGATGGACATGAGTTAACATCCAGCAGTATCATAGACTGATATGAGTTAACAGTTTAGTTTTTCTTAAAAAGATATCTATATCTATATCTATATCTATATCTATATAAACACCATGTCCCAGCTTGTTGGAAAGTTATCTGTCCGAATGATAGCAAGGCTATCGCCGCTCGTATCGCTATCAATGCGATAGATGAACACTTAGATACCGGTGATAAATAACAAACAGTTGATAACGATATTTTGTGGACTCTAGCTTATCAAACTTACACATGAATCATATTCTCGCAAGGCAAAGGATCGTCCGATAATATTGCAGAAATGCCGGCCATAAAACAAAAACAACTCATTGGACCATTGAAACAAAGCAGCGACACATTTTTTCCAAGAACTAAACGCCAATAGCAATCGATCAAATTTTCCAAGTGAATCTTACCATGGTGTCGCGTTCAAAGTTACAGAACATACTCTCAATCCAAGGCCTTCCACAGAAGCCTTCACTAGTTATTAAGTTCTGTAATCCTGCAGACAACTCGCACCAAGACCTCGTTTATCTCTCCGTTTTCTGATAACGGCAATTAAAAAATAAAAATATACAACTGAACGAGTGGTATCATTTTATCCCCCCAACCCACCGAGACTTGCTGGCTTTTTCAAAGTTAATATAAAAAATATAGCTTATTGCTTCAAACTCCATTGATTGCTGTTATATTGACCTGACAAACCAAACTTAGAACGATGATGTAATAAAATATAGCGCCAAGGAAGGGATGTCATTCTATGTTGGATAGCGTCCTTCAATGTTGGCTAGTGACGTTTATTGTTACAGAAAAGGGGCACAAGTTCAAGGTCTGCTTCTGTTACAGGAATAAGGGTCACGTGATTTAATTACGCTGTCGTGATTGGCCAGTGATAAATGTTATCGAAGTAACTACAATCGTCTGGTACTGGAAGGCGCGACATAATTTCGAATCTAAAAGATACAGAATTAATGTCTGTTAGGTTCTGAAACAGTGAAATTGTCTAGAGCTAGTAGTGATACTGAACCATACCCCGGTGGACGCATACAAACTGAACCAGGGGTGTGCAACAGGCGGCCCGCGGGCCACATCGCGGCCCGACGGACCAGTTCATGTGGCCCACCAATCATATTTGATTTTTATACTCGCGTACTTTAATACAGTCGTACCGGTTAAGTCGACGGCGTTGGGGTATGAAAAATGGCATCGAGATAACCGATGATCGAGTTAAAACGAAAACCAATATGGCGGCAAAATATTAACATGCGCTTGAAATTTCTTTATGCACGTGTTGTGCGTTAATTAGTGATGGGACGATTAATCTGAATAGTATCGGAATATCGGGACCCTATTTCTTCACTCTTTCCCAAGGTTGATAGACCGTTCGTTTTTAAGGACCGTTTAAGTTTAAATATAATCATTTGTTGGGTCAGCGCAGTTTTGTCCCCTAGTACATAACTATAACGAAGTCATATACTCCTGCCCGCCACGCCGCCGCACGCGCGCCGTCTTGCGGTGATTCCCAGATTGAGCGCTTACAATGGACTTAGAATTCCTTCGGTAACTTGATGCTAATCGGACTAACAACAACAATGGTGTGGGAGATTGAGAGTGGGGGTGGATAAATTGTCTGTAGTCTGTTATATTATATTTTTTTAAATCTGGGGAGCCTTGTTTACAGAAAGCAGCCTGTGATTTTGGTATCGTCCCATCACTAGCGTTAATAAATGAGAATGTACATGCACGTTTTTTTACACAACGGCGTTGCTGTTGTCTATCATTATCATGACCTATATATGACTCACCTATATATGACTCACCTATATATGACTCACCTAATATGACTCATGAAAAAGCGAACTCTTCTCTATAAAAACGTGCAGTTTACGTACACAAATAAATTAGGAACTCCTTTTGAACCTTCAACTTTGACACATTTTAATCAATTCTAACCAATACTTAAATGGCTTTTGCACACGGCCACTTCTTATGAATGAAACAATGAGAACAAAGCAGTAGTAATAGTCAAAATGAGGTTGAAGGATGAATGGTTGCCAATGACAACAAGTCTGCACACAGTACATTTTGTTATTCCATACGATCCCCCCCAGCTTACAATGGACTTAGAGTGGGGGTGGGTAAACTGTCTGTTTTTTTTAAATCCTTTATATTAACTCGTGGTGTCTGCGGCGGACCTTGCTTGCTTGCTTGCTTGTCGCCAAAACTTTTGATCGATTTTTAACCCACTTGCTCGCAAGATAGCGAGCTCAAATTTTGCAAGCAGTTTCGTACCGATGATAAAAACAATGTATCAAAATTTCAGATCGATCGCATGTACCGTAATTAAATTATTGATTTTTTAGATTATTTTTTTTATTCCTATGTATCATGCTATTTTTTGAGATAGAGCGTCGCGGTGCGTATTATATTGAACAACCTTTCTGTCGCGCAATAAGGTGCGTATTTTATTGACAGCTCTTTTTATAAACATATTCCTGATCGGTGCGTATTATATTAAACATGTTTTACGACACAACTTCAATTTTGTATTTCTGGATGGTCTGGCGCTGCGTATTATAATGAACATTCTTTTAATTACTTCTCGTACATAAAGGATTTATAGTCAAAAACTTGGTTTTTTACGGGTTTTTCTTATTTGCCGTTATTTGTTTGATGAAGCTATCGGCATGCTATAAAAATGTACATACATGTTTGCTAACAACAAAAGGTATATGTGCACCGACTAACAGCATAAATTTACAATAAAGCTATCAAGACAGGTGGACACACACAAGTTTAAAATAAAAACCAACGTCGATTATCGATACAAATGTTCATTATATTCTCCAACATTGCAAACACAAAATTTGCGAGTCATTTCACTCTGTGACACAGCTCTGAGAAGTATCTGAACGCAAGTGGGCTGTGACGTCACCAGCACACCTCACAAGGCTGACACTTTTTTCATGGCCTTGTTGGTTATAAAATAACTAAGAGGAACAAAAG
Source organism: Ampullaceana balthica (assembly GCA_944989445.1). NCBI lineage: Eukaryota > Metazoa > Mollusca > Gastropoda > Lymnaeidae > Ampullaceana > Ampullaceana balthica. Next base: position 36,383 of record CALYLW010001740.1, read on the forward strand.
CTGGTTATTGGCATAGTACCAGAAGCAACACAGGCCTGAAGCATGCGGGCTGTGACGTCACCAGCACACCTCACAAGGCTGACACTTTTTTCATGGCCTTGTTGGTTATAAAATAACTAATTAAGAGGAACAAAAGCTGGTTATTGGCATAGTACCAGAAGCAACACAGGCCTGAAGCATTCGGGCTGTGACGTCACCAGCACACCATGCAAGGCTGAAATTTGACGTGTGGCCTTGTTGGTTATAAAATAACTAAGAATTTCAAAAGATGGTGATTGCCACAGTACCAGAAGCAACACAGGACTGAGAGCTAAAAGCAAGCGGGCTGTGACGTCACCAGCAGACCCTGGTGAGGCAGAAAATTGGTCCCTTCCCTTGGTTATACAAAAATCATAGCTAACATTTTCAAAAGCTGGCGATCGGTCATGACGATCGAGCTAACCAAGTTAAGTTGCAAATTTGGCCCCCTTTTGTGCTCGAGGTACTAGGTTTCGGCGACTTAGAAAAATCGAATTAGCCGATGAAAAAAAAATGCTAAGACAAAGAGAGACTATGGCGGTTCCAATAAAAAAAGTCGAGTTAGTGGGGTGGTCGAGCTAACCGAGCTCGAGGTAAGTGGGTTCGACTGTAATTCGTATAGTTATCAAGAGTACATTTTTTACGGGTACTGGCTCTCGTTGTTATTACAAAGTTCACATGTGGCCCAACGTTGGAAAATGTTGCACACCCCTGAACTAAACAGATAGACACACACAGGACAGATGGACACATGCAAGACATATGGACATACAAGGCAGGTGTTTGGACACACAAGACAGGTGGGGGACATACAAAACAGGTGGACACACACAAGACAGATGGACACACACAAGACAGATGGACACACATAAGACAGATGGACACACACAAGACAGATGGACACACACACAAGACATATGGGCACACACAAGACATATGGACACACACAAGACAGGTGGACACACACAAGACAGGTGGGGGACATACAAGACAGGTGGGGGACATACAAGACAGGTGGACACACACAGGACAGATGGACACACACAAGACATATGGACACACACAAGACATATGGACACACACAAGACATATGGATACACACAAGACAGATGGACACACACAAGACAGATGGACACACACAAGACAGATGGACATACAAGACAGGTGGTTGGACACACAAGACAGATGGACACACACAAGACAGATGGACACCCACAAGACAGATGGACACACACAAGACAGATGGACACACACAAGACAGATGGACATACAAGACAGGTGGTTGGACACACAAGACAGGTGGGGGACATACAAGACAGATGGACACACACAAGACAGATGGACACACACAAGACAGATGTACACACACAAGACAGATGGACACACACAAGACAGATAGATACACACAAGACAGATGGACACACACAAGACAGATGGACACACATAAGACAGATGGACACACACAAGACAGATGGACACACACAAGACAGATGGAAACACACAAGACAGGTGGACACACACAAGACAGATGGAAATACAAGACAGATGGACACACACAAGACAGATGGACACACACAAGACAGGTGGACACACACAAGACAGATGTAAATACAAGACAGATGGACACACACAAGACAGGTGGGGGACATACAAGACAGGTGGACACACACAAGACAGATGGACACACACACGACAGATGGACACACACAAGACAGATGGACACACACAAGACAGATGGACACACACAAGACAGATGGACACACACAAGACAGATGGACACACACAAGACAGGTGGACACACAAAAGACAGATTGACATACAAGACAGATGGACACACACAAGACAGATGTACACACACAAGACAGATGGACACACACAAGACAGATAGATACACACAAGACAGATGGACACACACAAGACAGATGGACACACATAAGACAGATGGACACACACAAGACAGATGGACACACACAAGACAGATGGAAACACACAAGACAGGTGGACACACACAAGACAGATGGAAATACAAGACAGATGGACACACACAAGACAGATGGACACACACAAGACATGTGGACACACACAAGACAGATGTAAATACAAGACAGATGGACACACACAAGACAGGTGGGGGACATACAAGACAGGTGGACACACACAAGACAGATGGACACACACACGACAGATGGACACACACAAGACAGATGGACACACACAAGACAGATGGACACACACAAGACAGATGGACACACACAAGACAGATGGACACACACAAGACAGGTGGACACACAAAAGACAGATGGACATACAAGACAGATGGACACACACAAGAAAGAAAGACGGACACACAAGACAGGTGGACAGCAGAGGAAACATAAACTTTGAATCAATTGTTATCTTAGTTAACTATAGAACGTTGTGTAATGTTCCAATCAATATCAAAACCGAGCCCCAATGTGGTAGAGTACGGTAATGGCACTGAAGAGACATGTGTGCAGAAATCAACGAGATTGTCACTGTTTAGAAGTCGGTCAAAAAGTGATAACAGAGTTTGACCCAGACAAAGAATAAAATCTGAGAACAAATAATTTTAAAAAAGAAAACGATGCATAAAGTTGCCAAAATAAACAAATCTGAAGGTCAAAGTTGAAAGAAAATAAAGTCAAGTCGATTACTGAATTATTTTTATACTCGAGTTCCAGGTGTGACGTCGCCTTGTTTTGTGTGACTTCATGTCTAAAGTCAGAGGCGGCTGACACACCAGGGGCGGATTGATGCTCCAGGGGGGAGATTTAGGTGCCATTAGCAGAGACAGTGACAGAGACATGACAGAGACAGTGACAGAGACATGGCAGAGACAAAATGGTTTTAAAATTAGGAAATATCGTTTTCAGTTACTCATCCAGTTATATCCATAAGCTATTAATATTTCTGACCAAAGTTTGACCAAAACTTGTATATCCCCACCCCCCCACAAACACACACACAAATCACACAAGTCTAAGTCCAGTCTGTTTGAATGTTGTAACTGACCAGTTGTCACAAATCGCCATAACAACATCTTACCTTAATTTTCTCTGACCAGCAGCTCAACACCCAGTAGACGTATGAGAATTGCCGAGCCATGTGGTGACGCGTCTGGTGATGTTTGGTCCATTAATTTGTTTGTAGCGAGCTGGTCCTGATAGCGGTCAGATTCCATGGCCTGGATCATCTTCGCCTGTGACATGCGCACAACAGCTTTTATTATCGCGTCTTTTGAAATAAAAAATTAACAATTGATTGGTCCGTTTCTCTGATGGGGATTTAGACCGGAAATGAAGACAAAATCCTAATAGTGCAACAGAACAGACGCATCCAGGGGCGTAGAAAGTGTGGTGCTCAGTATTACTTGTTTCTTTAGACGGGAAGAAAAGTCAATTCTAATCTTTGACACTGAGTTGTTTGCCCCTTGGACTTGAATAGAAAGTAGCCCAGACTCTGACCAACAGTGGCTAATAATAAATTGATAGTTGATATAACGCAGTCCCCGAGCAAGCAGCCGGGCTCACAGCACTTGACACAAAAATATGGGGGAGACTGCAATCAGCCTTTTAGATCAATAAATATATGTTGTTAAAACAGGGTAAGTATAGGCCAGACAAGACGCCACAGAACAACGGACATTTCGGAAAAAATGGCGAATCAGTGTCATCCAAAGCCAAAAAGAGTCAACAACAGCATCGTTTTTTTGTTGTTTTTTTGGCTTTGGATTACACCGCAGCTTAGTTTTCATTTCCTTTTATTCCTTTTATTTGTTTTTGTCTATTTGTTCGTTCAGGAAGGGTTTTTGTCTATTTGTTCGTTCAGAAAGGGTTTTTGTCGAAACGTTCATTGTTCTGTGACGACTTTTCAGGCATATACAGACCTTGTTTTAACAACATATACAGACCTTGTTTTAACAACATATACAGACCCTGTTTTAACAACATATACAGACCTTGTTTTAACAACATATACAGACCTTGTTTTAACAACATATACAGACCTTGTTTTAACAACATATACAGACCCTGTTTTAACAGCATATACAGACCTTGTTTTAACAACATATACAGACCCTGTTTTAACAACATATACAGACCCTGTTTTAACAACATATACAGACCCTGTTTTAACAACATATACAGACCCTGTTTTAACAACATATACAGACCCTGTTTTAACAACATATACAGGCCCTGTTTTAACAACATATACAGACCCTGTTTTAACAACATATACAGGCCCCGTTTTAACAACATATACAGGCCCTGTTTTAACAACATATACAGACCCTGTTTTAACAACATATACAGACCCTGTTTTAACAACATATACAGACCCTGTTTTAACAACATATACAGACCCTGTTTTAACAACATATACAGACCCTGTTTTAACAACATATACAGACCCTGTTTTAACAACATATACATGCCCTGTTTTAACAACATATACAGGCCCTGTTTTAACAACATATACAGACCCTGTTTTAACAACATATACAGACCCTGTTTTAACAACATATACAGACCCTGTTTTAACAACATATACAGACCCTGTTTTAACAACATATACAGACCCTGTTTTAACAACATATACAGACCCTGTTTTAACAACATATATTTATTTACATAAAAAAGTATCACACATAATTATCATTGCATGCAATATAAAATATTCATATCTTTACTACAACCAATAATTTCATTAACGCGAGGCATATAATCTACCATCATCAGTTAAAGAAATGCGCCATTCCTATTTAATTAATTTTAAAAGTAAAGTTTGGAGAGATGTGTTTCTTTTAGTGCAGTCTTGAAGGTCTTAGTAGTTGGAATATTGCGAATGTGCAGTGGTAGAGAATTCCATTGTTTGGGAGGCACGAAAAGAGAAAGACCTTTCACCAAATTTTTTGTGCGTGCAAATCTTAGGAACAGAGAGAATACGAGTGTCGGTATAAAAGCGTAGCTTATGAGTGGGTGAGTAGACTGAGAACAGTTCAGCTATGGCGGATTAAGGGGGGGGGCTGAACGGGCTAAAGCCAGGGGCCCCCCATAATTTAGGGGCCCCCAAACTTAGTATATTTTATAATAAAGGTGGAGAAATGTTTGCATGAATCCCTGAAAATATCATAAATTAAATAAATTAATAAAATCGTATGTATTATTTTAATCTGATCGCTATTCGGACCCGATAGTCTTAGTAATCGAAAAACCTGATTTGATAGGCTCAAACAAAACAACAATAAAAAACAACAAAATCAACAAAAAAACAACAATAAAACAACTACAACAACAACAGCAACAACAACAAAGCAACAACAACAAAACAACAACTACAAAGCAACAACAACAGCAACAACAACAAAAACAACAACAGCAACAACTACAAAAACAAAACAACAACAAAAAAATCAACAACAAAACAACAACAAAACAACAACTACAACAACAACAACAACAAAGCAACAACAACAAAACAACAACTACAACAACAAAAGCAACAACAACAAAGCAACAACAACAACAAAAAATATTTTATGGCGATAATCGCCTTCTTGTTAATCTCGACACCAAAATGTTTATTAATTTGCGTCATTATTTTACGTCTTAATTTTCAATAATTTTTATTTTATATAGCTCATATAGGGAAAAACTACATTTTGGGCCCCCGGCCCCCAGTATCTTATATATATGGAACGAAACCTGTTTAATAACCTTTCCGGTATAATTTTGTGTACGTGTACCAAATTTCACGTTATTTGGTTGTCTGGATCTTGAGTTATTAGGGAACAGACAGACAACCAGACAGACAACAAATGCGTCTTATATATATAGAGAAATATATATATATACTAGGGGCAAGTACCCGGCTTCGCCCGGGTTTAACAACAACAGCAACAACAAAAACAACAACAGCAACAACGACAAAAACAACAACATAAACAGCAACAGCAACAAAACAACAAAAACAAAACAACAACAAAAACAACAACAAAACAACAACTACAACAACAACAGCAACAACAACAAAGCAAAAACAACAAAACAACAACTACAACAGCAACAACAACAAAGCAACAACAACATGAAGGACATTGACGTCGCAGGGCAAGGGATGTGGACAACAACAACAACAGCAAAAACAACACAAAAGCAACAACAGCAACAACAGCAACAACAACAAAAACAACACAAAATCAACAACAGCAACAACAACAGCAGCAACAACAAAAACAACAACAGCAACAACAAAAAAAAACAACAACAAAAACATCAACAACAAAACAATAACAAAGCAACAACAAAACAACAACAACTACAACAACAACAGCAACAACAACAAAGCAACAACAACAAAACAACAACTACAACAACAAAAGCAACAACAACAAAGCAACAACAACAACAAAAAATATTTTATGGCGATAATCGCCTTCTTGTTAATCTCGACACCAAAATGTTTATTAATTTGCGTCATTATTTTACGTCTTAATTTTCAATAATTTTTATTTTATATAGCTCATATAGGGAAAAACTACATTTTGGGCCCCCGGCCCCCAGTATCTTATATATATGGAACGAAACCTGTTTAATAACCTTTCCGGTATAATTTTGTGTACGTGTACCAAATTTCACGTTATTTGGTTGTCTGGATCTTGAGTTATTAGGGAACAGACAGACAACCAGACAGACAACAAATGCGTCTTATATATATAGAGAAATATATATATATACTAGGGGCAAGTACCCGGCTTCGCCCGGGTTTAACAACAACAGCAACAACAAAAACAACAACAGCAACAACGACAAAAACAACAACATAAACAGCAACAGCAACAAAACAACAAAAACAAAACAACAACAAAAACAACAACAAAACAACAACTACAACAACAAAGCAAAAACAACAAAACAACAACTACAACAGCAACAACAACAAAGCAACAACAACATGAAGGACATTGACGTCGCAGGGCAAGGGATGTGGACAACAACAACAACAGCAAAAACAACACAAAAGCAACAACAGCAACAACAACAAAAACAACACAAAATCAACAACAGCAACAACAACAGCAACAACAACAAAAACAACAACAGCAACAACAAAAAAAAACAACAACAAAAACATCAAAAACAAAACAATAACAAAGCAACAACAAAACAACAACAACTACAACAACAACAGCAACAACAACAAAGCAACAACAACAAAACAACAACTACAACAACAAAAGCAACAACAACAAAGCAACAACAACAACAAAAAATATTTTATGGCGATAATCGCCTTCTTGTTAATCTCGACACCAAAATGTTTATTAATTTGCGTCATTATTTTACGTCTTAATTTTCAATAATTTTTATTTTATATAGCTCATATAGGGAAAAACTACATTTTGGGCCCCCGGCCCCCAGTATCTTATATATATGGAACGAAACCTGTTTAATAACCTTTCCGGTATAATTTTGTGTACGTGTACCAAATTTCACGTTATTTGGTTGTCTGGATCTTGAGTTATTAGGGAACAGACAGACAACCAGACAGACAACAAATGCGTCTTATATATATAGAGAAATATATATATATACTAGGGGCAAGTACCCGGCTTCGCCCGGGTTTAACAACAACAGCAACAACAAAAACAACAACAGCAACAACGACAAAAACAACAACATAAACAGCAACAGCAACAAAACAACAAAAACAAAACAACAACAAAAACAACAACAAAACAACAACTACAACAACAACAGCAACAACAACAAAGCAACAACAACAAAACAACAACTACAACAGCAACAACAACAAAGCAACAACAACATGAAGGACATTGACGTCGCAGGGCAAGGGATGTGGACAACAACAACAACAGCAAAAACAACACAAAAGCAACAACAGCAACAACAGCAACAACAACAAAAACAACACAAAATCAACAACAGCAACAACAACAGCAACAACAACAAAAACAACAACAGCAACAACAAAAAACAAAACAACAACAAAAACATCAACAACAAAACAATAACAAAGCAACAACAAAACAACAACAACTACAACAACAACAGCAACAACAACAAAGCAACAACAACAAAACAACAACTACAACAACAAAAGCAACAACAACAAAGCAACAACAACAAAAAAAATATTTTATGGCGATAATCGCCTTCTTGTTAATCTCGACACCAAAATGTTTATTAATTTGCGTCATTATTTTACGTCTTAATTTTCAATAATTTTTATTTTATATAGCTCATATAGGGAAAAACTACATTTTGGGCCCCCGGGCCCCCAGTATCTTATATATATGGAACGAAACCTGTTTAATAACCTTTCCGGTATAATTTTGTGTACGTGTACCAAATTTCACGTTATTTGGTTGTCTGGATCTTGAGTTATTAGGGAACAGACAGACAACCAGACAGACAACAAATGCGTCTTATATATATAGATATATATATATATATATATATATATATATATATATATATATATATATATATATTCTACGATTTCGTGATTGGCATGGTTACTGTTCTCCTGCGTCCCTCGAGCGTGACTACATCTCTTGATGCCGCCCCTGGAGAGACTACGCCGCTGGCTGCCGCCCGTGGAATGACTGGATCACTTGCTATGACCATGGTGGCTAGGGATAAAACAGGAACTGACCTTGACCTAGGAGACACTTAACTCTTTCAATCATACTCTTCATCTCTCACACCTCGAATAGAAATCTTCAGAAACTTGTCAAGGTCAGATGTAAAAGAACAACAGATATCGTTGGTCACCCCCCCCCCTTTCCCCCCACTCCACCTTAGCGGCAGTGACTTCTCATTATCACCTCATGTACCAATGAATGATTCATACCAACAGGCCCAACAAACAACATTGAATCTTTGGACACGTCATTAAAGTACATGAGTCGAAAACATTGGGGCACTGCAACCTTCCCTTTCAACCCCAAATCTCATACCACACACTCGCACAAACTTGATCATGACCATGGCATGTGATGCACAGCAGAACCATAGGCCGCCTGATTGTGTGGCTCTTACACCATAGGTGGCCCGATTGTGTGCTTCTTACACAATAGGCGGCCCATTTGAGAAGTCCTTACACCATAGGCGGCCTGATTGTGAAGTCTTTACACCATATGTGGCCTGATTGTGTGGTCCTTACACCATAGGCGGCCCATTTGTGAAATCCTTACACCATAGGCGGCCTGATTGTGAAGTCTTTACACCATAGGCGGCCCAATTGTGAAGTCCTTACACCATAGGCGGCCTGATTGTGAAGTCTTTACACCATAGGTGGCCTGATTGTGTGGTTCTTACACCATAGGTGGCCTGATTGTGTGGTTCTTACACCATAGGTGGCCTGATTGTGTGGTCCTTACACCATAGGCGGCCCATTTGTGAAATCCTTACACCATAGGCGGCCTGATTGTGAAGTCTTTACACCATAGGTGGCCTGATTGTGTGGTCCTTACACCATAGGCGGCCTGATTGTGAAGTCTTTACACCATAGGTGGCCCGATTGTGTGGTCCTTACACGATAGGCGGCCCATTTGTGAAATCCTTACACCATAGGCGGCCTGATTGTGAAGTCTTTACACCATAGGTGGCCTGATTGTGTGGTTCTTACACCATAGGAGCCTGATTGTGAAGTCTTTACACCATAGGTGGCCTGATTGTGTGGTTCTTACACCATATGCCCGCCTGATTGTGTGGTCCTTACACCATAGGTGGCCTGATTGTGTGGTTCGTACACCATAGCCCGCCTGATTGTGTGGTCCTTACACCATAGGCGGCCTGATTGTGAAGTCTTTACACCATAGGTGGCCTGATTGTGTGGTTCTTACACCATAGCCCGCCTGATTGTGTGGTCCTTACACCATAGGCGGCCTGATTGTGAAGTCTTTACACCATAGGTGGCCTGATTGTGTGGTCCTTACACCATAGGCGGCCCAATTGTGAAGTCCTTACACCATAGGCGGCATGATTGTGTGGTTCTTAAACATAGGCACAGCACACCGCACGATACTCTTGTGTGTTAATCGGCAGTTGCTACCATATAGTGAACGACTTGCGAAATTGTAAATAGCCACGTGATGGGAAAGAAAGGTTGTTGAGAAGGATGAAATCGGCATGCATGTCCTGGAATTAGTTGCTGCATACCGAATGCCGAGAACGACGATTTATACGATTGTGGAAAAACAAAGACGTTAATTAATGTGGAAATGATGCGGAGGGAATTATTTCCCTTTATTTCTTATGGGGAAAATACACTTGGTATTTGTCCTGTTTGGTATGCGTCCAAGGGTCTGGAACTGATTAAGGACGTATACCGAGGTACTGATTAAGGACGTATGCCGAGGTACTGATTAAGGACGTATACCGAGGTAATGATTAAGGACGAATACCGAGGTACTGATTAAGGACGTATACCGAGGTAGTGATTAAGGACGTATACCGAGGTACTGATTAAGGACGTATACCGAGGTACTGATTAAGGACGTATACCGAGGTAATGATTAAGGACGAATACCGAGGTACTGATTAAGGACGTATACCGAGGTAGTGATTAAGGACGTATACCGAGGTAATGATTAAGGACGTATACCGAGGTACTGATTAAGGACGTATACCGAGGTACTGATTAAGGACGTATACCGAGGTACTGATTATGGACGTATACCGAGGTACTGATTAAGGACGTATACCGAGGTACTGATTAAGGACGTATACCGAGGTACTAATTAAGGACGTATTCCACATTCCACAGATATCCGTTGTGCTGCTGGAGGCGTGAAAGGAAGTCATGGCGTCCACGAAAAGTTGATGTCAATTTGATTTGTCCTTAAACATAAAACTCAATTTTTGATGTCCGTCGATCTGACACCCTCACCTCCCCTGTTGACTTGGGTCTTACACACTCACCTCCCCTGTTGCCTTGGGTCTTACACACTCACCTCCCCTGTTGCCTTGGGTGTTACACGCTCACCTCCCCTGTTGCCTTGGGTCTTACACACTCACCTCCCCTGTTGCCTTGGGTCATACACTCGCCTCCTCTGTTGCCTTAGGTCTTATACACTCGCCTCCCCTTGTTGCCTTGGGTCTTATACACTCGCCTCCCTTGTTGCCTTGGGTCTTATACACTCGCCTCCCCTGTTGCCAACAGTGCCGTAAAGGTAAATAAATCAAATGTCGGTTATCTCTGTGTCTTGCTGGTTATCTGCCCCTGGTGTTTGTTTAATGTGTTTGAATAGACCAGGCGTGAAAGGGAGGTAAATAAGGGGAAGTGATCAATTGATATCTGCTTCAAATCTGGGACAACTCTAGAGGAAAACAAAGTTTCCAGGTCTGTAGGCAAGTCACCTGGATGTAAACATGACCTCACTAAACTGAATGAGTGACCTTGATAAACGAAATGACCCCTTGCTCTTCTGAAGTTGGTACCATGCCATTAGGTTTTCATTAGCAGAAGAGCACCATGACGTAAGAATATAACACCACCCATCGAAACAATGTTTTGCTTGGCAGTGGTGTCACCTCTTGTGATGGTGTCACCTCTTGTGATGGTGTCACCTCTTGTGATGGTGTCACACTTTGTAATGGTGTCACCATATGTGATGGTGTCACCTCTTGTGATGGTGTCACCTCTTGTGATGGTGTCACCCCTTGTGATGGTGTCAACCCTTGTGATGGTGTCACCTCTTGTGATGGTGTCACCTCTTGTGATGGTGTCACATCTTGTGATTGTGTCACCTCTTGTGATGGTGTCACCCCTTGTGATGGTGTCACCAATTGTGAGGGTGTCACCCCTTGTGATGGTGTCACCCTTTGTAATGGTGTCACCATATGTGATGGTGTCACCCTTTGTGATGGTGTCACCTCTTGTGATGGTGTCACCTCTTGTGATGGTGTCACCCCTTGTGATGGTGTCACCTCTTGTGATGGTTTCACCTCTTGTGATGGTGTCACCCCTTGTGATTGTGTCACCTCTTGTGATTGTGTCACCTCTTGTGATGGTTTCACCTCTTGTGATGGTGTCACCCCTTGTGATGGTATCCCCCATGACATGGTGTTACCTAGTGCTCTCCGCACCCCCATGCTCTCCTGGTGACACCTCTGTTGCTTGGTGCCTCCTCGTGAATGCTTTTTTTTCTTACTGAGACGCCAAATTTGTGAAGTTTCAAATCTTTACTTTGTTTACATCGAGTTGCTTCCCCTTGTTTAAAACTTTTTTAACATCAAGTTGTCTCCTCTTGTTGCAAATCTTTGTTTGCATCGAGTTATTTTCCCTGTGTTTCAAAATCAAGTCAAATTCCCGTTTTGCTAAGACCGCTGGTGTTAAAAGGCTGGTCAACAGGGGCGTTTACTTTACCGAGTTCCGTTTCCTCACTACTGGCATCCAATGAGGCCTGCTACTCAATAGCCGCTGTTACTGCGGACATCAACTGTCTTTGACCACAGATATGCATAATACGGTGAAAGTATTTCAAGATTCAAGTGAAGTTGCGCGTCATTTATACCTCTCAAATTATGTCTTGCAACCAACTTACATCAAGTAATCTCTACCACTTAAGTCAATAAATGTGTCTCCATGGCAACAATGGATGACCAATACGTTGATTGTGACCCTTTAAGATAAAAAAAAATGAAGAAAACTAAAAACGAAACAGATTTTGCTTGAAGTTTGTATTTCATTATCATTGACAATTTAATCTTGGCCAAAAGGACCTACAAGTGCTGGGGCTGCATGCATGAAAAGAGATTGATTGTTCTGATTGTTCTGATTGAAAGAATATGATTGAGCAGACCACTGTTCTTGGCCAATTTGACTATGCTGAAAAATGAATTATTATTTAAAAATAAAAAAAAAGAAACTAAAAGTTTTTCTTACATCCATAGCCGCCTTTATACCATTCTGGGCCCCCGGGGAAAGTAAAGTGTTGGGCCCCTGGGCATGAAAGATTGCTGCCCCCTCCCCCCCGCAGGAATAACAAAATAAATGGTTGATCATATTAAAAATAATGTATTCTTTATTTTATTGTAACTAAACTAATTTCAACAAAATTGTTGTTAAGTCATGCAGTACAGCTGCAACTATAATCGACATTTAAAAAAACAGAGAAAAGAGATTGTATTTACTTGTTTCATAGTAGAATTGTTCATGACCAACAAACAACAGCAGCTTTTGGAAAACAGACCAGAGTCTGCTGTCACCTTTCTTATTCCTGCTAACTGGATAATGACAATGTCTATGAGCAGAAGAGAAATGGCATCCAGTCGACACTATGGAAACAACGTGATGACCTGGATTTTGCAGATGATCTTGCATTAATATCACACACACAGCAACAGATGCAAGAAAAAACTAACTATGTAGCACAGTACTCTTCTTGCGTTGGCCTGAACATCCATAAAGGAAAAAGCAAAGTCCTTCAAATAAATACATCAAGCAACACTCTAATAACACTGGAAGGAAAACATCTTTTCTAAATATGATGTCCAGCGATGAGTAGAACCAGAAAAAAATGTAAACAGGTGCTGAACAAAATCAACATTTTTAATAGACTGTAGACAACAGAAAATTAAAAAAAATTAAATTGAAACCAACGCATAGTGTTACAGCATTCCTACATATACTGTATCATGCGCATGCTCACGGGACCTAAATTGTTAAACCCGGCGTGTTAGAGAGCTTTCTCTTCGTCAAATTTAGATTTAAATAAAAACGTGGAAAAAAAAAGGTTGGAAGTGATTCATAAATTTAAAGGCCCCGTTCGCATATAAACACAAAATTATGAGAATTTTATAAAATAATTCTAACTTTTAAGCAGGTTTTTTCGAAACCCTACAACATATACGCATAGGGCCCCTATGCTCGCGGGCCCCCGGGCAAATGCCCAACGGGCCTATGAGTTAAGACGGCCCTGCTTACATCTCCTGTAACTCGTTGTTTTTTTATATATGTGTTGTATTGCAGGCATTCTCACATAACACAAACTTTCGTGCAATAAATCCTTGAAGTACTATTGTCAACAAATGTCAAATTGAGGTTACACTTCGTGGAAACATAATCACACCAGTCCAGCCATCTTGAAACACCCTAGAACATTCTCCTGCGCTTTCACTCACGTGACCTCTCTATCATCAAACCCGTGATTCACATCAAATGAAACAAACTCAAGGCAGGCAACCACTAAAACAAATAATTACAGAAGCACTTGAATGGCATTTGAAACAAATTTTATATCAATTTAATTTTCCATTCCCCTAGTAGAAACAAGGTTAACTTGTGTTTCATCAGTTAAAATATGACTCGTTATTTGTCATTTTTTGTATGTACATAATCATTGCAAATGTATGCACTTTTGATCTTTCTGGCTTTATATAAAACCGCAGCTAAGTTTTTATTTTATTGTGTTTATAAATTTTAGTTTAATTAATTTGTTTTTGTCTATTTGTTCGCTGAGGAAGGTTTTTGCTGTTGTTTTGTGACGTCTTGTAACGTTATATATATCCTGTTAAAATAACATTTTTTTCTCTACAAGACTGATTGCTGTTTCATCCATAAAAAACTTGTTTGACTTTCAAAGGAATCAATAGTCATAGAAATATTTTGTTGCCATGTACTTTATAAGGGAAATGTGCGTGAAATAATATTTTACTTAAAGAAGAAATTTTTTGTTCAAAGAGAAATAACTATAATGTATTATTTAATTAAAATCAGGCGGCGTAACTGTTGAAGTCTTGGTAAAAATAAAATTAATTACACAGTTGTCTCTCTTTCACTGTAAATATCAAAAATGCTAAGAATAAGCAAATTTTGATGTACACGTATTAAGATATTAATGGTCTGCGGTGTTTAAAAATAATTATTGTTGTATATAGGATGACATATAGGATGACATATAGGATCACACATAGGATCACATATAGGATCACATATATGACCACACATAGGATCACATATAGGATCACATATAGGATCACATATAGGATCACATATAGGATCACATATAGGATCACATATAGGATCACATATAGGATCACATATAGGATCACATATAGGATCACATATAGGATCACATTTAGGATCACATATATGATCACATATAGGATCACATATAGGATCACATATAGGATCACATCTATGATCACATATAGGATCACATATAGGATCACATATATGATCACATATAGGATCACATATAGGATCACATATAGGATATCACATATAGGATCACATATAGGATCACATATAGGATCACATATAGGATCACATATAGGATATCACATATAGGATCACATATATGATCACATATAGGATCACATATAGGATCACATATATGATCACATATAGGATCACATATAGGATCACATATATGATCACATATAGGATCACATATAGGATCACATATAGGATATCACATATAGGATCACATATAGGATCACATATAGGATCACATATAGGATCACATATAGGATATCACATATAGGATCACATATAGGATCACATATAGGATCACATATAGGATCACATATATGATCACATATAGGATCACATATAGGATCACATATAGGATCACATATAGGATCACATATAGGATCACATATAGGATATCACATATAGGATCACATATAGGATCACATATAGGATCACATATAGGATCACATATAGGATCACATATAGGATCACATATAGGATCACATATAAGATCACATATAGGATCACATATAGGATCACATATAGGATATCACATATAGGATCACATATAGGATCACATATAGGATATCACATATAGGATCACATATAGGATCACATATAGGATATCACATATAGGATCACATATAGGATCACATATAGGATATCACATATAGGATATCACATATAGGATCACATATAGGATCACATATAGGATATCACATATAGGATCACATATAGGATCACATATAGGATATCACATATAGGATCACATATAGGATCACATATAGGATATCACATATAGGATATCACATATAGGATCACATATAGGATCACATATAGGATATCACATATAGGATCACATATAGGATATCACATATAGGATCACATATAGGATCACATATAGGATATCACATATAGGATCACATATAGGATCACATATAGGATATCACATATAGGATATCATATATAGGATCACATATAGGATCACATATAGGATATCACATATAGGATCACATATAGGATCACATATAGGATATCACATATAGGATCACATATAGGATCACATATAGGATCACATATAGGATATCATATATAGGATTACATATAGGATCACATATAGGATATCACATATAGGATATCATATATAGGATCACATATAGGATCACATATAGGATATCATATATAGGATCACATATAGGATCACATATAGGATCACATATAGGATCACATATAGGATATCACATATAGGATATCACATATAGGATATCACATATAGGATATCACATATAGGATATCACATATAGGATATCACATATAGGATCACATATAGGATCACATATAGGATCACATATAGGATCACATATATGATCACATATAGGATCACATATAGGATCACATATAGGATCACATATAGGATCACATATAGGATCACATATAGGATCACATATAGGATCACATATAGGATATCACATATAGGATCACATATAGGATCACATATAGGATCACATATAGGATCACATATAGGATATCACATATAGGATCACATATAGGATCACATATAGGATCACATATAGGATATCACATATAGGATCACATATAGGATCACATATAGGATCACATATAGGATCACATATATGATCACATATAGGATCACATATAGGATATCACATATAGGATCACATATAGGATCACATATAGGATCACATATAGGATCACATATAGGATCACATATATGATCACATATAGGATTACATATAGGATCACATATAGGATCACATATAGGATCACATATAGGATCACATATAGGATCACATATAGGATCACATATAGGATCACATATAGGATCACATATAGGATCACATATATGATCACATATAGGATCACATATAGGATATCACATATAGGATCACATATAGGATCACATATAGGATCACATATAGGATCACATATAGGATCACATATAGGATCACATATAGGATCACATATAGGATATCACATATAGGATCACATATAGGATCACATATAGGATATCACATATAGGATCACATATAGGATCACATATAGGATCACATATAGGATCACATATAGGATCACATATAGGATCACATATAGGATCACATATAGGATATCACATATAGGATCACATATAGGATCACATATAGGATCACATATAGGATCACATATAGGATCACATATAGGATCACATATAGGATCACATATAGGATCACATATAGGATCACATATAGGATCACATATATGATCACATATAGGATCACATATAGGATCACATATAGGATATCACATATAGGATCACATATAGGATCACATATAGGATCACATATAGGATCACATATAGGATCACATATAGGATATCACATATAGGATCACATATAGGATCACATATAGGATCACATATAGGATCACATATAGGATCACATATAGGATCACATATAGGATCACATATAGGATATCACATATAGGATCACATATAGGATCACATATAGGATCACATATAGGATCACATATAGGATCACATATAGGATCACATATAGGATCACATATAGGATCACATATAGGATCACATATAGGATCACATATAGGATCACATATAGGATCACATATAGGATATCACATATAGGATCACATATAGGATCACATATAGGATCACATATATGATCACATATAGGATCACATATAGGATCACATATAGGATATCACATATAGGATCACATATAGGATCACATATAGGATCACATATAGGATATCACATATAGGATCACATATAGGATATCACATATAGGATCACATATAGGATATCACATATAGGATCACATATAGGATCACATATATGATCACATATAGGATCACATATAGGATCACATATAGGATATCACATATAGGATCACATATAGGATCACATATAGGATCACATATAGGATCAGATATAGGATATCACATATAGGATATCACATATAGGATATCACATATAGGATCACATATAGGATCACATATATGATCACATATAGGATATCACATATAGGATCACATATATGATCACATATAGGATCACATATATGATCACATATAGGATCACATATAGAATCACATATAGGATCACATATAGGATATCACATATAGGATATCACATATAGGATATCACATATAGGATCACATATAGGATCACATATAGGATCACATATAGGATATCACATATAGGATCACATATAGGATCACATATAGGATCACATATAGGATATCACATATAGGATATCACATATAGGATATCACATATAGGATCACATATAGGATCACATATAGGATATCACATATAGGATCACATATAGGATCACATATAGGATCACATATAGGATATCACATATAGGATCACATATAGGATCACATATAGGATCACATATAGGATCACATATAGGATCACATATAGGATCACATATAGGATCACATATAGGATCACATATAGGATCACATATAGGATCACATATAGGATCACATATAGGATCACATATAGGATCACATATATGATCACATATAGGATCACATATAGGATCACATATAGGATATCACATATAGGATCACATATAGGATCACATATAGGATCACATATAGGATATCACATATAGGATCACATATAGGATATCACATATAGGATCACATATAGGATATCACATATAGGATCACATATAGGATCACATATATGATCACATATAGGATCACATATAGGATCACATATAGGATATCACATATAGGATCACATATAGGATCACATATAGGATCACATATAGGATATCACATATAGGATCACATATAGGATCACATATAGGATCACATATATGATATCACATATAGGATCACATATAGGATCACATATAGGATCACATATAGGATCACATATAGGATCACATATAGGATCACATATAGGATCACATATAGGATATCACATATAGGATCACATATAGGATATCACATATAGGATCACATATAGGATCACATATAGGATCACATATAGGATCACATATAGGATCACATATAGGATCACATATAGGATCACATATAGGATCACATATAGGATCACATATAGGATCACATATAGGATATCACATATAGGATCACATATAGGATCACATATAGGATATCACATATAGGATATCACATATAGGATATCACATATAGGATCACATATATGATCACATATAGGATCACATATATGATCACATATAGGATCACATATAGGATCACACATAGGATCACATATAGGATATCACATATAGGATATCACATATAGGATATCACATATAGGATCACATATAGGATCACATATAGGATATCACATATAGGATCACATATAGGATCACATATAGGATATCACATATAGGATATCACATATAGGATATCACATATAGGATCACATATAGGATCACATATAGGATATCACATATAGGATCACATATAGGATCACATATAGGATCACATATAGGATATCACATATAGGATCACATATAGGATCACATATAGGATCACATATAGGATATCACATATAGGATCACATATAGGATCACATATAGGATATCACATATAGGATATCACATATAGGATATCACATATAGGATCACATATAGGATCACATATATGATCACATATAGGATATCACATATAGGATCACATATATGATCACATATAGGATCACATATATGATCACATATAGGATCACATATAGGATCACACATAGGATCACATATAGGATATCACATATAGGATCACATGTAGGATATCACATATAGGATCACATATAGGATCACATATAGGATCACATATAGGATCACATATAGGATCACATATAGGATATCACATATAGGATCACATATAGGATCACATATAGGATCACATATAGGATCACATATAGGATCACATATAGGATCACATATAGGATCACATATAGGATCACATATAGGATCACATATAGGATCACATATAGGATCACATATAGGATCACATATAGGATCACATATAGGATCACATATAGGATCACATATAGGATCACATATAGGATCACATATAGGATCACATATATGATATCACATATAGGATCACATATAGGATCACATATAGGATCACATATAGGATCACATATAGGATCACATATAGGATCACATATAGGATCACATATAGGATATCACATATAGGATCACATATAGGATATCACATATAGGATCACATATAGGATCCCATATAGGATCACATATAGGATCACATATAGGATATCACATATAGGATCACATATAGGATCACAAATATGATCACATATAGGATCACATATAGGATCACATATAGGATATCACATATAGGATCACATATAGGATCACATATAGGATCACATATAGGATCACATATAGGATCACATATAGGATCACATATAGGATCACATATAGGATCACATATAGGATCACATATAGGATCACATATAGGATATCACATATAGGATCACATATAGGATCACATATAGGATCACATATAGGATCACATATAGGATCACATATAGGATCACATATAGGATCACATATAGGATCACATATAGGATCACATATAGGATCACATATAGGATCACATATAGGATCACATATAGGATCACATATAGGATATCACATATAGGATATCACATATAGGATATCACATATAGGATCACATATAGGATCACATATAGGATCACATATAGGATCACATAATTTTTATTTACTCATCGGAGAAAGATTCTGTTTGAAATTAATGTTAATGTTTGAATGTTTTCAACGGTAACAAGACAAAACGACAAGTGACGAAACAAGTGAGAACACGACAAAAAGCTTTGACCATAATTCTACTGCAGTTATTTTCTTTCAAACTCAAAACATTGTAAATTAGATCATTAAAATTAGTTTCAACTCAATTCGGGAAATGTCCAATTCCAAACTTTATCATACTAAGTTTTATTATTTTATTATTATTTTTTTACATTTCGTTCTTTATTTAATGATAAATACTAACCTTCTACTTTTAAATTTAGAATTTATAGGCATAATAATATGTAATATAACAAACGAAAAGTGATAAACTATGAACAAACAAATAATAACTTAGTTCATTAAGCTTAAGCCCTTTTGAGCAAAGGTGTTGTTTTCGCTATCAGTACAGGCGATTGCCATTAAGTTATTAAAAGTAAAATTGATTTCTAGCAATATCTTCATTATAATGCTGAGGTGATAGGTATTAGAAATAAAAAAATAAAATATTTTTCCAAAGTTTTATTTAAAGTATGGATTGTTGAAGTTTAAAATGAGAACTTTCCTCTCTATACCTTTATATTAGTAAATGTATAACATATAAACAGGATGTTAGATAGCCTGACAGGACGTAACACAACAGCGAACGTTTCGGCAAAGAGCCTACATCAACGAACAAATAGTACACAAATAAAACGAATAAAACGAAAGAATGAAAAAACTTAGCTGCGGTGAAATCCAATTAGTCCAGTAGAGATATCTGTCAGGCCTATTGTGGAACACAAGCTAGACATCTAACTTGGATAATTTTCTATGGTTTTAAAATTCTCAACAATAAATTATAACTTTTTGAGGATTAAAAAATATATAAAAAAAGAACTTACCTTGACA
This sequence comes from Ampullaceana balthica, assembly GCA_944989445.1. Classification (NCBI taxonomy): domain Eukaryota; kingdom Metazoa; phylum Mollusca; class Gastropoda; family Lymnaeidae; genus Ampullaceana; species Ampullaceana balthica. The sequence continues at coordinate 58,312 of CALYLW010001740.1, forward strand.
TTTTCAATCTTTTTTTTCACGTATTGCAGAATTTCACTTCAGCTCATATGGAATGAATAATATTTTTTCCTAACTTTGTGACAGAACTGAACAAAATTGAGTTTCTAACATTTATATCTGACTAACAGACCCGTCGTGCGTTGCAACGATCTCAGCAAAATGAATAAATTAAAAAAAACCAATGAGTGGAATGTTTAAAAAAAATTCTGCCAGAAACCTTCGCAAAACAAAAGTCAAAGTTTCATAGCAAACGGATAAAGAAATTAATAATTAAATAGCTTACAAAAGAAGAAACGATATTTAGGGCCCGGTCCCAAAATGAGGAATAATTAAATTTTTAGTGCCATTATACTCAAGCTATATTTCTCAATATCGTGTAAACTTGAATAGGGAATACAATTATTAACGTGCAGTAAAAAAAGACACCTGGGGCCCCCATCTCCGAGGGCATGACATTAGGAGTTCAGTGCCATATAGTAATTTAATATAGGCTCTTAAGTTTTTATATACTAAGTTTGGTCAAAATCCAGTTATTTTCTCATAAGCTAACGCTGAAATTAATTTTTATATCTTTATATATATCTCTATATCTTCTTCTATATATATAAGCCGCATATATATAAGCCGCATCTGTCTGTCTGTTCCCTAATAACTCAAGATCCAGACAACCAAATAACGTGAAATTTGGTACACGTACACAAAATTATACCGGAAAGGTTATTAAACAGGTTTCGTTCCATATATATAAGATACTGGGGGCCGGGGGCCCAAAATGTAATTTTTCCTTATATGAGCTATATAAAATAAAAATTATTGAAAATTAAGACGTAAAATAATGACGCAAAATAATACAAATTTTGGTGTCGAGATTAACAAGAAGGCGATTATCGCCATAAAATAATTTTTTGTTGTTGTTGCTTTGTTGTTTTTGTTGTTGCTTTTGTTGTTGTAGTTGTTGTTTTGTTGTTGATGTTTTTGTTGTTGTTTTGTTTTTGTTGTTTTTGTTGTTTTTGTTGCTGTTGTTGTTGCTGTTGTTGCTTTTGTGTTGTTTTTGCTGTTGTTGTTGTTGTCCACATCCCTTGCCCTGCGACGACAATGTCCTTCATGTTGTTGTTGCTTTGTTGTTGTTGCTGTTGTAGTTATTGTTGATTTTGTTGTTGTTTGTTTTTGTTGTTTTGTTGCTGTTGTTGTTTTTGTTAAACCCGGGCAAAGCCGCGTACTTGCCCCTAGTAACTAATATAGGTGGAAAACTGACATTAAGGGGCCACCGGGCCCATTCGGTGCAAGATGTCAATTTCAAACACCTCTTCATTTTAAATCAGTTTCATAATGGAGATATTTCTCAAAGTCTTTAAAAAGTGAATAGGAAAAACATATACGAAAAAAAACATTTGGGGCCCTCGGCCCCGAAGAAATTGACATTAGAAGTTCAGTGCCCTAAAGTATTTTAAAATGGGCTTCCACGTTTTTGCATACAAAGTTTGGTTAAGATCCATTCATTTACTCAGTAGCTAACGAAAAAAAACTATTTTTATGTAGCTCATATAAGCAAAAATAACTTTAAGGGCCCCAGGGCCCATTCAGGACAAGATATAAAGTTCAAAACACCTGTTCATTTGAATATGGATGAGAATGGATATATCTATCATTATTTTTCAAGATCGCTAATAATTGAATGGGGAATGAAATCTTAAATGTTTAAGAAAAAAGCCGTTTTGGGCCCACGAAGCCTGAATGAATAATCATTAGGAGTTCACTGCCCTATAGTATTTTAATATTGGCCGTCAAGGCTTTAAATACAAATTTTGGTTAAGATCCATCAAATTTTATACATTAGCTAACGCTTAAACTAATTTTTATATAGCTCATATAAGCAACAAAAAAAAAGACTTTATTGGCCCCCGGCGCCCCATGGGTTTTAAATTTAGAACAAAAATTTGGCCATTTACCATCCCAGGAGCGTACTCAACAGTCTCTAAAAGTTTCATGACGATCGGTTGAATGGTTTAGTCAGCTATAAAGGACATGAACACACACACACACACACACACACTTTCATTTTTTTATATATAAAGAAGAAGAAATTTAGGGATTCAGGGCCCTATCCCGTGCAAGGTGTCAATTTCAAAAACCTGTTCCTTTTAATCAGTTTCATCATGGATATATTTCTCAAGTTCGTTATAACGTGAATGGGAAAAATATCTTAAACATATACGAAAAAAGGTATTTAAGGCCTCCGGCCCCTAAGAAATTTGACATTAGAAGTTCAGTGCCCTTACGTATTTTAATATGGGGTACCAAGTTTTTTAATACAAAGTTTGGTTAAGATCCATTCATTTACTTAGTAGCAAACAGATAAACTAAATTTTATATAGCTCATATAAGCAAAAAAAAACGACATTAAGGGCCCCAGGGCCCATTTTGTGCAAGACATAAAGTTCAAAACACCTGTTCCTTTCAATATGGATAATAATGGATGCATTTATCATTATTTTTCAAGATCGTTAATAAATGAATGGGGAATAAATTATTAAAAGTTTAAGAAAAAAGGCATTTTGGGCCCCTAGGCCCGAAGAAATGGACATTAGGAGTTTATTGCCCTATAGTATTTTAATATTGGCTGTCAAGTTTTTATATACAAAGTTTAGTTAAGATCCATCAATTAACACAGTAGCTAACGCTTAAAATAATTTGTTTATAGCTCATATAAGGAAAACATGACATTATGGGCTCCCGGCGCCCCATGAGTGTTATGAGCTCAGTGCCCAATAGTAATTTAATATAGGCTCTTAAGTTTCTATATACCACGTTTGATCAAAATCCAGTTATTTTCTCATTATCTAACGATTAAACTAATTTTATATAGCTAATATAAGGAAAAAATACATTAAGGGGCCGCGGGGCCCATTCGGATCAAGAGGTACATTTCAAAAACCTCTTCATTTAAATTCAGATTCATCATGGATAGTTTCTCAAGATCGTTAAAAACTGAATGGGAAATAATATCTTAAAGAAAACCAAAAAAAAATTTGGGGCCCCCGGCCCATTCGTGTGTAATATGTACATTTTAAAATGCTGTTCATTTTATTTCAAGTTCATCTAGGATATATTTCTCAAGATCGTTAAGAATAGAATGGGAAATAATATCTTAAAATAATATATGAAAAAAGACGTTAGGGGCCCCCGGAGAAATAAACAGTAAAAGTTCAGTCCCCTTTAGTATTTTAATTTGGGCTACCAAGTATTTCTATTCAAATTATTGGTTAAAATCCATCCATTTACTCCATAGCTAACGCATAAACTAATTTTTATATATCTCACAATAGCAACAATCTTTATCTAGGGCCCCCGGGCCCATTCAATGTAAAATATTATTCTTTAAACCTATTTTCATTTCAATCAATTTCATAATGCAAAAATTACAAAATTTGGTTAAGATCCATTCATTTATTCAGTAGCTAGGGCATAAACTAATTTTTATATAGCTCATATAAGCAATAAAAATATATAAAAACACTTTTTAAAAACTAGTCTTATATTAGAAATGCACCAAAAAGTAGAAAATAAATTTAAAATTTGAAATTTACAGTCAGAAGAGACCTTTAGTTCCAAATTTATGAAAATGTAAAAGTTTAAAATGAGACAGGAACGTTACATCGTAGGTGAAATCGATTATCTCGTTGTTCGCCATGACTATAAGACTAGGGTGCTCAGTTTAAACTTAGTCTATCAATATCTATGCTAGCAAGCAAATATGAGAAAAAATTCTCATTATGGGCCCCGGTGCCCCATGAATGTTAGATTTTGAAAAAAAGTTGCCTATTTCTATCCCGGGAGCGTACTCAAAAGTCTCCAAAAGTTTCATGGCGATCGGATGAATGGTTTAGTCAGCTATAAAAGACATGCATACATACATACATACACACTTTGATTTTTACACGCTTTTATTTAAGTCACACTGTTTGTATGTTGTATCCATCTATCCATCCATCCTTCCTTCAAATCTTGTAACGTAAAATTAAACCACTTCTGATGGTCCTAGAGATCTCAAAATTTTACCACAGATAGATCTTGGATGACAATGCATTGTATCAAAATTTCAGATCAATCGAATGTACCGTAATTAAATTAATCCATTTTTAGTTTATCTCTATTTATCACTATTTAGAATGTATAGTCGTCAGATAGTTGACCTCCACGGCTCACTGGTTTCACTACAGCCGTCGTTTACCAAATTCCCGTGTTTACATCAAGGACAGGGGAGATCAGCGCGTTTCAGTCTGTAAATGTTTGTAAATAAAAGCGTGTACTTTAAAAAAAAAGATTTTTTTACATTTTACTTATTATATCTATAGATAATTTCTGTCTGCGTACGCAAGAGGTCTGGGAGGCATCACAAACTTATGTCAGAAGATAGTTGGTGTCTAAAATACACTTTTGACTTGTTAAACTTTGATGACGTATTTGTTGAATTTTTAAAATGTATAACTTTAAAATATTTGAGATAATGAATAATTTTTGCAGCTCTGTTCTGATGATGTCAAGTGTAAAATTTCATAAAAAATATCTAATTAAATATCATTTTAACACACCAATTGAACAGCATGGGTTAGGGCTATTTTTGTGTGTGTCCCGTAACCTCGTGGCCGTAGGGGGTTCTAATGTTTCCATTAGAATTTTCTCGGGGGTTGTTAGACCTTGGCGGCGCCCATCCCCTCTCCAGGTCAGCGGAGGACTTTTGTTTTTTAGCTATAGTCATTCAACAACGTATTATTGGCTAATTGACTAATAGGGCTAATTGGATACAAGTAAATACAAGTAAATACAAGTAAATACAAGTAAATACAAGTAAATACAAGTAAAGTTCCCTATCAAGACCATGCTGGCCTATGGGGCAAGTTAGGCAGCGTTGACAAGTTTCTGTAGCCACGGTATATGAGGTGATGGTGTGGTTAGCACATACGAGGGGATGGTGTGGTTAGCACATACGAGGGGATGGTGTGGTTAGCACATACGAGGGGATGGTGTGGTTAGCACATACGAGGGGATGGTGTGGTTAGCACATACGAGGGGATGGTGTGGTTAGCACATACGGTGGGATGGTGTGATTAGCACAAACGAGGGGATGGTGTGGTTAGCACATACGGTGGGATGGTGTGGTTAGCACATACGAGGGGATGGTGTGGTTAGCACATACGAGGGGATGGTGTGGTTAGCACATACGAGGGGATGGTGTGGTTAGCACATACGAGGGGATGGTGTGGTTAGCACATACGAGGGGATGGTGTGGTTAGCACATACGGTGGGATGGTGTGGTTAGCAAATACGAGGGGATGGTGTGGTTAGCACATACGAGGGGATGGTGTGGTTAGCACATACGGTGGGATGGTATGGTTAGCACATACGAGGGGATGGTGTGGTTAGCACATACGAGGGGATGGTGTGGTTAGCACATACGGTGGGATGGTGTGATTAGCACATACGAGGGGATGGTGTGGTTAGCACATACGAGGGGATGGTGTGATTAGCACATACGGTGGGATGGTGTGATTAGCACATACGAGGGGATGGTGTGGTTAGCACATACGAGGGGATGGTGTGGTTAGCACATACGGTGGGATGGTGTGGTTAGCACATACGAGGGGATGGTGTGGTTAGCACATACGAGGGGATGGTGTGGTTAGCACATACGAGGGGATGGTGTGGTTAGCACATACGAGGGGATGGTGTGATTAGCACATACGAGGGGATGGTGTGGTTAGCACATACGAGGGGATGGTGTGGTTAGCACATACGAGGGGATGGTGTGATTAGCACATACGAGGGGATGGTGTGGTTAGCACATACGAGGGGATGGTGTGGTTAGCACATACGAGGGGATGGTGAGGTTAGCACATATGGTGGGATGGTGTGGTTAGCACATACGAGGGGATGGGGTGGTTAGCACATACGAGGGGATGGTGTGGTTAGCACATACGGTGGGATGGCGTGATTAGCACATACGAGGGGATGGTGTGGTTAGCACATACGGTGGGATGGTGTGATTAGCACATACGGTGGGATGGTGTGGTTAGCACATACGAGAGATGGTGTGGTTAGCACATACGAGGGGATGGTGTGGTTAGCACATACGAGGGGATGGTGTGGTTAGCACATACGAGGGGATGGTGTGGTTAGCACATACGAGGGGATGGTGTGGTTAGCACATACGAGGGGATGGTGTGGTTAGCACATACGGTGGGACGGTGTGGTTAGCACATACGAGGGGATGGTGTGGTTAGCACATACGAGGGGATGGTGTGGTTAGCACATACGGTGGGATGGTGTGGTTAGCACATACGGTGGGACGGTGTGGTTAGCACATACGAGGGGATGGTGTGGTTAGCACATACGGTGGGATGGTGTAGTTAGCACATACGGTGGGACGGTGTGGTTAGCACATACGAGGGGATGGTGTGGTTAGCACATACGAGGGGATGGTGTGGTTAGCACATACGAGGGGATGGTGTGGTTAGCACATACGAGGGGATGGTGTGGTTAGCACATACGAGGGGATGGTGTGGTTAGCCCATACGGTGGGATGGTGTGGTTAGCACATACGGTGGGACGGTGTGGTTAGCACATACGAGGGGATGGTGTGGTTAGCACATACGAGGGGATGGTGTGGTTAGCACATACGGTGGGATGGTGTGGTTAGCACATACGGTGGGACGGTGTGGTTAGCACATACGAGGTGATGGTGTGATTAGCACATACGAGGGGATGGTGTGGTTAGCACATACGAGGGGATGGTGTGGTTAGCACATACGAGGGGATGGTGTGGTTAGCACATACGAGGGGATGGTGTGGTTAGCACATACGGTGGGATGGTGTGGTTAGCACATACGGTGGGACGGTGTGGTTAGCACATACGAGGGGACTGTGTGGTTAGCACATACGAGGGGATGGTGTGGTTAGCACAATACCCAGCTGCCCCCTTTGTGCATAAGAGTTGTTTTTTCTTGTTCATTTCTCTTTCCCTCCCCCCCTCTCTCTACCTCTCTCCTCGCCTCATCGACCTATGGGAGTGAGGTATGGTGTAATTGATTATTGAATCATTTTCCCATCGAAGTGATCATTGATGATCGTTCGATTACTTGACATGGATAATATTAAGGTGGCTTTCACGTCATATGTAAAACTGGACCACAGCATTGGCTTTGCCAAAACAATAATATGTTTTTTTAAATTTAAAAAATCCCCATTACTCTAAATGAGTATATGCTGTAATAAGGGAAACATTGATAATGTGGAGAAGTTCTATCTACCTATACCATAACCGTTTAGGTTTAAGAAATGTTCTCTGTCAGACAAGTTGACAGATTAAAAAAAAACTAGACTTAAGTTGTTTTAATAAAATTTCTTCTTCTGGGCCCACGGGCCGCGGGAACAAACTGGGCCGCCAGAATAAACTGGGCCGTGAGCACAAACAGGGCCGCAGGCACACACTGGGCCTCGGACACAAACAGTGCCGTGGGAACAAACTGGGCCGCGGGCACAAATTGGTCCGCAGATAATTCATGGGCCGCGGGCACAAACTGGGCCCCAGATGACTTATATTTAGAGAGGTTTAGTTTTTTTTAAAAAATCCTTTATATTAACTCGTGGTGTCTGCTTGCTTGCACCCTTGAACCCTTGCACCCTTGCTTGTCTCCCAAACTTTGGATCAATTTTTAACCCTTTTTCTCGTAAGCTAGCGAGCTGAAAGTTTGCAGGCAGTTTTATACCGATGATAAAAACAATGTATCAAAATTTCAGATCGATCACATGTACCGTAATTGAATTATTGATTTTTTATATTATTTTATTTATTCCTAAGTATCATGTTATTTTTTTAGATAGAGTGTAAGGGTGCGCATTATATTGAACAACCTTTCTGTCGCGCAAGAAGGTGGGTATTTTATTGACAACTCTTTTTATAAACATATTCCTGATCGGTGCGCATTATATTAAACATGTTTTACGACAAAACTGCAAATTTGTAATTTCTGGATGGTCTGGCGCTGCGTATTATAATGAACATTCTTTTAGTTACTTCTCGTACATAAAGGATTTATAGTCAAAAACTTTGTTTTTTACGTTTTTTTTTATTATTACATATTTGTAAAATGTCTTTTGACTTTTAAATGCTGCATCATTTTTGGTGTGTGTATTTTGTATTTTTGTTTTACATTAAAAACATTAATCGTATAAAAGTCATCGTGAAAAAATGTGTGTGTGTGTGGGGGGGTTGTTTAGCTAAAATAACGAAAACATCAGCTTTATTTGCCCTTATAAGTTATTGTATAGAAGCAAGGAATTACTAAAAGATGAATGGAAATTTAGCAACTGAAAATCAAACTGATAACATTTCTAGGGGCAACTACGTGATGCGTGTTATTTTAAAGGTGAGTACCTTATATACAACTGTGACAAGCAGTAAAAGTGGGGGGGGGGTGGGGAGTTGCATCGCTAACTTCAGTTTCCACATGTGCGCTGACCAAGTTAATCTTGACTTGTTCGTTTCTAATTATAGACCCCCGATAATAAGGTTTTTCTTGATGAAGTGAAACTAGCCCCAACATGGTTCTGACCTGTATCCTAAACCCCCCCCGCGCCCCCCCCCCTAAATAGAGAGAGACAGAGAGAGAGAGAGAGAGAGATAGAGAGAGAGAGAAAGGGATACAGAGAGTCAATTCTAGAAACCTTAAAACAGTCGAAGACATTGCGTTGCGGGTTGAACGAAATCAGTTATCCGTAAAGTGACATGAAATTCCCATTAAATTCTAGTAACCAATTTCACAGTGAGGCTGAAACAATGCACCTGAAACACCCTACCGCACACCCCCCCCCCACAATATCCTCATGTCACATTTCTTTCTTCCATTCCGACTCACCCATAAACGTATTATTATTATTATAATGTTTAATTTATATGCAAAATGTTTAAGAAATTGAGCAGATTTTTTATTGGAAAAGTTTTGTGTAAATCTCTCTGCTTGAAAGGAGAGTGGGGTGTGGTTGTATATTGAGTGACGTAACGGTGTAGAGTGTAGAAGTAGCTTAATTAAGTGTCAATAAGGAAAAAAACGAGATTTATGCTGTTAACTTCGGTAGATAAAAAAAACCTCGACCGCTCCCAGAAATGCCAGCCCCCAGTAAAAGGAACAAATAAACTAAAATTTAATTCTTCAGTACTTCCCTAGTCTAAACAGGCAGCTCGTGCCTGGAGCCTGGGCTTCAATTATTTCTGAAATAAATGAAATCAAAGAGATTTGATTGACAGGGAGAACACCAAGTGAATTCTATGAGATTTGATCAACATGTACGAAACACTAAATATCCGACATGTGAAATGATGTCAGCTGCCAATAGCACCAGGCTCTTAATAAGTCTTCCCGGCAAACTCTCCCAGCATCTAAGCCCCCCCCCCACCCAAGTGACCTAACAGCTAGGGGACCACTCCCCCCCTAAAGGTCTCCTCCTGGGTGGACAGCCTGGGCATCCAAGAACACGGTAGAAAATGCCTTCCACGAAAGTTGACCCCACAAAGGAAGGGTGGATTTTCCCTACTTCGACTCGCTACAACCTCGGCGGAACCCCGGCCCAGCAGACGAGTCTATTATCCAAATATTTTCGCGGGGTAACATCAATGTGAACAGCCAAAAGGTTTCACCTTGTCGGATGGTTTCCTCAGAGCAAACGTCCGCTAAGTTCTCCGCGGTATCGTTTGCTAATGCGTACTGGCACTCCTGGCCCTAAACTGTACCTCTCACTGGCACTCCTGGCTCTAAACTGTACCTCTCACTGGGACTCCTGGCCCTAAACTGTACCTCTCACTGATAGTTAGTGAGGGACGAAACGGTCGTTTCGGAGAACCCGACCCTCAACGGGTACTTTGATTTTCACCATCGACATTGCATCTGATGTTCTGTCTAAAATCCCTATAGCGGCTGTAATCATGTTTGATTTACTAGCACATAACCGGACTTCGGCGTTGCCCGCCAGGATTGTTGGTTTCAGGTCGCGGTCCGGTCAGCTACCCTACTCCTGCTCCGAGCCGCGTAGAGGTCAACACTTTTCGGAGCCGACACTAAATGAAATGAATGAAACACATTATTAGCTAACATCTGTTCCTATTTAAAGTGGTTGTTATACAGTGATGCTGCCGTCAGAATGGGACCAACGCTGGTTTGTGTGGAGTCCGTCACATTATAAGCCTCACCGATCCTCGCGTTTGATCGATCTATCGATCTGTCTCCCATCTATTTTCCCACAATCTGAACCCACCTGGCACATTGATGCCTTTATTATTATTGAAAAACTTTCTTTTTCATTCCTTTTATTTAGATATTTTCCATAACCGCACTGGTAGGAGCAGACATTAATACGAGTACATGCCAGACGATTTGTTTATTATCGTCATGAAATCTCGGAGAACCACATTTTGGGTTTCTGGACAGGGAACCTTTTGTGGATAACATGAATAACGTAGTTAAACAGTGGATGAAATTCGATTATGTTGGTAACCATGTAATTGTTGTTTCGGAAGTGAAGGACGCGACAAGGCGGTAAGAGTAACAGTTATGCGCTACAGCGACTTTATTTTTCTTAAACTATCAATTAAAGTGAGTTCTGTTTGTCAATTAACGTGAGCTCTGTTTGTCAATTAACGTGAGTTCTGTTTGTCAATTAACGTGAGTTCTGTTTGTCAATTAACGTGAGTTCTGTTTGTCAATTAACGTGAGTTCTGTTTGTCAATTAACGTGAGTTCTGTTTGTCAATTAACGTGAGTTATGTTTGTCAATTAACGGGAGTTCTGTTTGTCAAACAACGTGAGTTCTGTTTGTCAATTAACGTGAGTTCTGTTTGTCAATTAACGTGAGTTCTGTTTGTCAATTAACGTGAGTTATGTTTGTCAATTAACGGGAGTTCTGTTTGTCAATTAACGTGAGTTATGTTTGTCAATTAACGGGAGTTCTGTTTGTCAATTAACGTGAGTTATGTTTGTCAATTAACGGGAGTTCTGTTTGTCAATTAACGTGAGTTCTGTTTGTCAATTAACGTGAGTTCTGTTTGTCAATTAACGGGAGTTCTGTTTGTCAAACAACGTGAGTTCTGTTTGTCAATTAACGTGAGTTCTGTTTGTCAATTAACGTGAGTTCTGTTTGTCAATTAACGTGAGTTATGTTTGTCAATTAACGGGAGTTATGTTTGTCAATTAACGTGAGTTCTGTTTGTCAATTAACGGGAGTTATGTTTGTTAATTAACGTGATTTCTGTTTGTCAATTAACGGGAGTTCTGTTTGTCAATTAACGTGAGTTATGTTTGTTAATTAACGGGAGTTATGTTTGTCAATTAACGTGAGTTCTGTTTGTCAATTAACGGGAGTTATGTTTGTTAATTAACGTGATTTCTGTTTGTCAATTAACGGGAGTTCTGTTTGTCAATTAACGTGAGTTCTGTTTGTCAAACAACGTGAGTTCTGTTTGTCAATTAACGTGAGTTCTGTTTGTCAATTAACGTGAGTTATGTTTGTTAATTAACGTGATTTCTGTTTCTGTTTGTCAATTAACGTGATTTCTGTTTGTCAATTAACGTGATTTCTGTTTCTGTTTGTCAATTAACGTGAGTTCTGTTTCTGTTTGTCAATTAACGTGATTTCTGTTTCTGTTTGTCAATTAACGTGAGTTCTGTTTCTGTTTGCCAATTAACGTGACCATTGTTTGTCAATTAACGTTATTTCTGTTTCTGTTTGTCAATTAACGGGTGTTCTGTTTGTCAATTAACTTGATTTCTGTTTCTGTTTGTCAATTAACGTGATTTCTGTTTGTTTCCCAATTAACGTGAGTTCTGTTTGTCAATTAACGTGATTTCTGTTTGTCAATTAACGTGAGTTCTGTTTGTCAATTAACGTGATTTCTGTTTCTGTTTGTCAATTAACTTGATTTCTGTTTCTGTTTGTCAATTAACGTGATTTCTGTTTGTTTCCCAATTAACGTGAGTTCTGTTTCTGTTTGTCAATTACCGTGATTTATGTTTCTGTTTGTCAATTAACGTGATTTCTGTTTCTGTTTGCCAATTAACGTGACCATTGTTTGTCAATTAACGTTATTTCTGTTTCTGTTTGTCAATTAACGGGTGTTCTGTTTGTCAATTAACTTGATTTCTGTTTCTGTTTGTCAATTAACGTGATTTCTGTTTGTTTCCCAATTAACGTGAGTTCTGTTTGTCAATTAACGTGATTTCTGTTTGTCAATTAACGTGAGTTCTGTTTGTCAATTAACGTGATTTCTGTTTCTGTTTGTCAATTAACGTGATTTCTGTTTCTGTTTGTCAGTAGACCGGGTTTTGTTTATTTTTTATTTTTATTGGATTAAAATAAAATAAATTAATTAAAAAATTTAAATTGTTTTTTAATGTTGTTAAGTTTTGTTTAGTTTTATTGCTTATTGATTGCATTGTAATCCTTCATTGATATGAAGTAAATTTTCTTTTTAGTGACGTTTTTTTAAAAATCCCTTATATTAACTTCACCGCCGTCTCTGTCTCTCTTTCGTTCTGTCGTCATCTCTGTCTTGGGCGGGCGGAAAAACAAAAGTGAAAAATGAAATTTGGCACACGAACCCGTCTCACCTAACAATGCATCGTATCAAAATTTCAGATCGATCGAACGTACCGTAATTAAATTAATGCATTTTTAGTTTATCCTTATATAACGTATGTAATTCTAATTCACTGTTTGTTATTGTTTTTTTTCCACGTGAGAGTTTGAGTTGACGCGTTGACGCGACCCATCGAAGTACCGGCGTGCTTTTGTTTACATTTTACGTGTCACGCTGAGCTCGGTCAAGCGATCGGTGACCAGACTTTTCCCCTCTCCCCCCACCCACCCCACCCCAGGGTTATGAAGCAAAGTTGAGTTAAGACAGATTCAGTCTGTAAATGTTTGTCGCTTTTGAAAATAATCAATACTGTTAGTTATGTCTCATATATAAGGGATTTATAGTCAAAAACTTTGTTTTTACGGGGTTGTTTTATTTCAACACCAAAACCCTTCACTTCTAAACTACAGGTAAGAAGTTGTGAGCAATCCCATATTTAAAATAATCGTTGTTTAAATCCCGTATATTAACTTCTAAATCTTGTCTCTCTGTCTGTCGTCATCTCTTCGTACGTCCGTGCGTCGGGCGGAAAAAAGCAAACATCAAAATGACACACTTCCCGTGATGCCATCGAGCTGAAATTTGGCACACGAACTCGTGTCACCTAAAAATGCATGGTATCAAAATTTCAGATCGATTGAACGTATCGTAATTAAATTAATGCATTTTTAGTATATCTATATAAAACTATATGTAGCAGTCGCTATTGTTTACATTTTACGGGTCACTTGACTTCACGCCAGCCATCGGTGACCACATCTCGTGTTTTAACCAGGTTGGATTCACTCAGTTTCAGGCTGTAAATGTTTGTCGCGTTGGAACATAATCAATACTTTAAGTTCTGTCTCATATATAAAGGGATTTATAGTAAAAAACTTTGTTTTTACGGGGTTGTTTTTATTTCACTTTTAATGCATTATTCGCAAGTATTTATCTTATCGAATCTATTACAGAAGATAATTGGGTCATATTATACGCTTATCCATGGTTTATGTGTAGTCTTGCATTATTATTAGAGTTTTAAATGTCGATAAAGTGTTGATTGCCCTGGTTTTCTCGGGCAACCCATTCCATGTCCAAACTCCGGACGAAAAAAAAGATAATTTGTTTGTGTTTGTTCTTGTACATGGAATAAGTAAAGATATTTGATTTACGGGAACTGTTGTATTAGATTATCTTTGGGTTGTATTTCCAAGTTAGAATTAATTCCCTTATGTATAATTACTACTTTCCTCTTTGTTCTTCTATCCTCTAGTGTTTCAAGGTCTAGCGAGATGTACCATATATCATCTCTGAAGTATTTCCCGTTTAGCTCTGACGTTACTTAAGTGTGTGATTGCGTATGTGTGCGTGTGTCTGTGCGTGTGTTTACGTGTGTGGTGTGTTGATGATTAACATGGCTTACCTATTATATCTTTTGAATAAACAAAGGCTTTCATCACCCCCCCCCCTATGGTTTGCTCTGTGCAAGCCGGGAAGGGGGAAGAGGGGTGGGGATGCGGGCACGAAGAATAATACAAAATTACAATGAACAGTTTTTCATTCAGTCAATTCAGTTGTGCATGCCAAGTTCGCTTTTCTCTATTTCTTTTGTGACTTAGTTAGTTACTTAGTTCCTCTCGGGCCGAAGACGGCACATAGGGCAGAAGTCATGGATTTCCATTTACGACGGTTCGTCGCCAATTGTATTAGGTCTTGATTATTTCTTAGACACATGGTTGACCTTTCTCTTTTGATTGTTCTACGTAGGGTTTCCTTTGGTCTTCCTTGTTTTCTTTTACCTTTTGGTGTCCATATGAAGGTCCCGACGGGGGAGTCTTCTCTGGTCCATTCGAAGAACATGACCGATATAATTCCAACGTAATCTCCTTATAAAGGTGACTGCTAAAACGAAATAATTACAAGCTTTATGGGGAATAAATATACGAAACAAATAATTTAAATAATTAAAAGTAATTAAAAGATCCAGTTCAAATTGCCTAAAAAAGAACCATGTCGTACAAATTTAATTTGGGAAAACTTTAAATAAAACTTTTTTTCTCTTTGACGGTATTTCCAGGTAGACTTTGCAGCACGTGAAGTTATCCTCTTTATACGTTGAAACATGTCCAAGTTATCGGTGAGATCAGAGAGTACCATAACACCAATAGAGAGCCCGGATGTACGAGAAGGGAGTACGCTTGAGCATAAGACATTTCACTCTCAAGGGGAAGCCTCGTCCTCACATGCACCTTCTCATACGGTCACAACATCACCAGGGGCGTTGTCTCATAGGGTCACAACATCACCAGGGGCGTTGTCTCATAGGGTCACAACATCACCAGGGGCAGTGTCCCATGCAGACACCTCTTTACTGAAATCAAAAGACAGGGAGCCCTCCTTGCCTCATATCAGCGACAGTTCCCAAAAGATCTCAGAGAATAGAAATGATGAAGTTCGCGAAATGATTACAGACACAGTTGACGCTACAGCAAATCAGCGATCATCTGCAGACACACCCCCTCAAAGTCTGGACACAGGTCAAGTGCCGGGGCCCTCAGGTCATCATGACACAGTTTTCGTCCAATCAACGCATGGGCCTACCGAATACGACGCACATGACATCGGGGACCACCCAGACAGCCTTGAAGTGAGTCTGCCAGACAATGAACTGACAAGTCACGTGAGAGACAAGAGAGACAAGGAAGTTCAATCTGTCCATGACGTCACGGAGTTTGTGGAACACACAGAACAAAGCGATGAGGACTATGCGTCAAGTGACGATGATGAGAAAAGTTTTGATGGTAGTGTTGATAACATATCTGATGACGCTAAGAAAACCGATACCAAGGAGGACGATGTTTCACGAGTTGATAAAACCGATGAACAACCTACCGGAAACAAATATGAGACTGGACGTTCCAATATCGATATTCAAGAATCGATGCCGGAGTCCAGTCAAACGTCCGTGAAAACAACAAAAGAAATTCAATCGACTTCTCGGCCGTCGTCGGGAAAATACTACCACTCTAAGGTCAAACGGCTTTCATCGATCAGCTACAGCCCGAGCCCAGGAACAGGAGCATGGGGGCAACTTGAGGTGGACACTCCAAGTGGTCAGTCGTCACATACACCTGAACACAGAGCATTGCCTAAACGTCAGGAAACAGACACCATCGATTCCAGATCTCAGGAAGACGATACCGCTGAGCTCAGGGGGAGACCGGGAAGAGTTGTATCCAATGGGAGAGACAAAGAATCGATAGAATTGGACGATTCGGTAGAGGGATCGTATTTCGCTATGTTCAAAAAACCCGAATCCTCTGATGCACACGAGGTGGTTGGAATTTCAAGCGTTCAGCCAAATAATGAACTGGTGGCCGAACAGGACGTGGCAGGAAGTGTGGGATATCAACGCTCGAGAGAATCAGACACTTCCGGCGGTTCTGCTAGGCATCAGATAACTGAAAGTGGGTCGGAAGGTGGGGCCAAAACAATGACCCAGTCCTCAGACGTTAACGGCAACGATCCTGACAGAAATCTAATAGATGTTTTAAATATTGACCACAATGCAGACAACGACGAAAAAATGGATCATACATCAGATGAGACAAATAAAATTGAAAAGTTTAACGCTGACACTAATATGGAAATAGACCCAAATTTGGACATAAACCGTAAGGTTGACACAGACCTTAATGTTGACACAGACCATAATGTTGACAGCGAAGTTAACCTTGACGTACACGACGAAATACCATTGAATGCTCGTGACAACGACCATAACCAAGATGAGGTCAACACAGATCAAAAGAACTCCGACATTGACACTGTCAAAGGTAGCAACCTTCCAAAAGATGATCTACTAAACGTTACGGACATCAATCAACACGTTTATATGGCAGAACCAGGCGTCAGTGACAGCGTCATACAAACACAAGACGGAGCCGTCGGTGACAGCAACATACAAACACAAGACGAAGCCGTCAGTGACAACAACATACAAACACAAGACGGAGACTCGGGACTCGGAGACCATCATGGATTCGTCAGTGAAACTGAAGACAACGAAACAGACGCAGATTTCAGCCGCAAACTCAAGTCCGATCACTCGTCGGCAAAAACTCACAAGGGTTCGACCAGAAGTCCCAGCAGGACTGTAACGACGCATGCGCCGTTTGAAGAGATGACGGCCATCGAGCGATTGAAGAACGGGCCGTACGCGGAAAGTTTGAAGAATTTGAGCAAGCCGGCACCATCTCCGAGGAATGCTAATCACGGCGCCGTGAACAAAACAAACAGCAAGACGACAAAAAAACAACAGCTTGTGAAAAGGGGCCAAGGCCGCGAGGACCCAGGCAGCGGAAGTGCCAAAGGAAGTTCCAAGACTAAGCCTGATGAGAAAAAAGAGGCCAGTGGCAATCAAAGAGGGGTCAAAGGTCAGGCAGCTCAGTCGGGTCAGGGGAAGGCCGAATCGGAGAAGCAGAAAGGTCACAGCGAGAAAAGGCGGTTCTTCAAGAAAACTGTGAGGGAAACCCACAAAAAGGCTGAAACGACTGACTCTAAGACTAACCAAGAGACCTCGGTGGACGTAGGTGATGCAGCTTCAAACGAAGCAATCAACGCCGCGGGGGGCACACCACCCACCAACGCGACAACTCAAGACGTGACAGACCTGGACCCAAAAACTGACCAAGTTGCTGAGACCCACAATCCTAATGGTACAATTATGAAAGGTGATGGACTGGGTGTCGTCACGATGCCCAATGGTACAACGGTGAGGGGCTCTGAACTTCCGGATGCCCTTCCTTCTGACCGACCTAAACAAGACTCCGGGAAAACATCGGGAAAGAAGGAAGCCGATCCGACCAAAAATGTCGAGTCAGAGAAGAAGGGTTCGTCCTTCCGTGACTTGTTCGGGGCTAAAACTAAATCGCGCGTCTCGTCCCCGAAGACCAACGTGAAGCAGGCGGCCAAGTATTCGTCCCTGACGACCCCACGCAGCACCCGCTCCGTCAATGGCATCGTCATCACCACGACGACAGCAGACGGGATGGCAGACGACATTCAACGAAAGCAGCAACCACCCCCCGCTGTTGACGCGCCCGTGTCATTGACCGTGGTGGACGAGACGTCATCGAGCGCGCACAGCAAGGCCGGACGCGTGGTCCTGGCCAACATGAGGCTGAAGATGAGGGACAAGACCCTGTCGGGCTCCATCAACTCCGGCTCTTCGCTCCCCCTCCACGGGAGGTCAAGGTCACCGTCCCCAGAGACCAGCTTCGGGAGCTCCGGATCCAAACCGACCAAGGCGCCCCACAAGACCCACAGCATGAGCTCCCTCCAGGTCCCCGGGCCTACCCCCAACACGACACCGAGGGAGGGGGCCCAGGATGAAGATACCGTATCGCTGTCCTCGAGGAGGGACTCGACGCGCCAATCGTTCGACTCCTCGGCCAGGAGATCCATGGAGTACAGACTCCAGCATACGACGGCCGCCCTGCAGGCTGAGGCAGACGAGAAGCCCAAGTTGGTGCTGACCAACGACGAGACGTTCATCAAGAACGCCATCCCGTACCTCCCCCTCGGGCTGGCCATTGGCTGTCTCATTCTCAACGTCATCATCCCTGGATCAGGTGAGTCTGTCAGCAGGTGAGTCTGTCAACAGGCGAGTCTGTCAGCAGGTGAGTCTGGCGTCATGGTGAGTCTGGCATCAGGTGAGTCTGTCATCAGGTGAGTCTGACATCAGGTGAGTCTGACATGAGTCTGTCATCAGGTGAGTCTGTCATCAGGTGAGTCTGGCGTCATGGTGAGTCTGTCATCAGGTGAGTCTGGCGTCATGGTGAGTCTGTCATCAGGTGAGTCTGTCATCAGGTGAGTCTGTCATCAGGTGAGTCTGTCATCAGGTGAGTCTGTCATCAGGTGAGTCTGTCATCAGGTGAGTCTGTCATCAGGTGAGTCTGTCATCATGTGAGTCTGTCTTCAGGTGAGTCTGGCAAATTTTTACAACTTGCTTTGTGTGAAACTTGGTACTGCCTTGACACAACGGATCAACTTGGATTTGGAGGTAAATAATACTGCAGATTAACAAAGGCATTACTCATAAACTTGGCCTTGCTAATAAACTTGATATTGGTTGATTAGATCAGCTGAATAAACTTGTCATTGCACAAAGTTGCATCGATAGAAACTGTTGATATATTAATGTTAGATAATTGAATTAATAAGCATGGCATTTATTTCTTATAAGTAATACACTGTACTTGTATAAGGAAATGTTTATCCCTATAACAAAACTATAAATATCAAAATGCGCTAAAAATTATTATAACTAAAGTAGATGATTACAATCAATTAATCTGTCATTTATTTTAAGGCAACTATTGCTATTGAGCAGCGCATATTGACAATTTTGCTTATATTCGTGGCGTACAATAGTGATAGTTACCAGCGTGTGACAAGTCAGTTTATTGACATTTTGTAACAGCTCAGTTTATTGACAGCTTGTGACAGATCAGTTTATTGACAGCTTGTGACAGATCAGTTTATTGACATCTTGTGACAGATCAGTTTATTGACAGCTTGTGACAACTCGTGTCATGCCAACTCCCCAGGTACTGCTCTGAGCGGCCTGTCCATCCTGTGCTGCGGTCAAGCACGAGTCTCCAACAAGAATGACCAGATTCTGACCACGCTGTGCGCCAACTGCATGGTGGGGCTGGCCCAGCTCTTCACCGTCACCTTCTTCCTGGTCGGTTGGTTCTGGTCCATTGGATGGGGCATTCAGATGGTATCTCTCTCAGGTAACTTAGGATTGGGCATTCAGATGGTATCTTTTTCAGGTAACTTAGGGTAGTGTGGTGGTTGTGTAGATAGTAGATTAATGTCTGGTATCATTCATTCGACACACAATCAGATGGTATCTTTTTCAGGTAACTTAGGGTAGTGTGGTGGTTGTGTAGATAGTAGATTAATGTCTGGTATCATTCATTCGACACACAATCAGATGATATCGCGATGAGAATGTTAATTTAAAAACAAATCAAACCTAATTAAATAAATCAAAAGTTTCTGTTATTACCTCGCGTTGACCCTGACCTCAGAAAAATGTGTTCTTTTGGGTTGAAATTACGACACTATCCCATGATACGCAAACTAATAAATATTAAATGATAATAATAATAACCAGTTACTTACTGAGTTAAAATATATCGTCAGATAAAATGTATGCAGACATCGTGATATTGAAACCCAATTCCTTCTGTCTTTGATGTTATTCAATGAATTCTAACCCTCAATTTAATGGCTAAGTTGTTTGCTGGTAACATCTATACAAACAAGTTCTATCAACTCTTCAATAGATTATTTTTTTGAATTCAAAAAATGTCAAGGGTCCAAAATATAAAACAGGCATAGTTTGCATCAATCGTTGTTGAAACATAACATCTATTTTAAAAAAAAGGGCTTCACTTTGTGTTGTCAAATACCTGGCGGCAAATACAACTTGATATTTTATTTATTCGAGATCTTTCTGCGATTCTCACATTCCCCAATCCCCGTGTATACACGAGCTCGATCTCTATCACCATGGCAACACCCCACCCCACCCATGTCCCTGACCGCCCCAACATTCCCGCCTCACAAGTTCCCATGTTGTGGGAAATGTCCCCCCCCTCCCCCCACACACACCGCGTCATGTATTTCTGCAAATTGGCTGCTGGATCAATAAAGAGAAATCAATATCGATGAAGTCGGTAATCGAACTGAAAATGCCGAAGACTTGACGTAAAGTGGTATATATATTGAGCGAAGATATCAGCACTTAGTCCGTGAGTGAAAAACATGCGTCCATTTAAGTCACACAAAGATACTCATGTGTTTACCTTGCTGTCATAAATGTAACCCAGAAAATGTCACTGTCATAGATTGAAGTGAAACTTGAAAAAATATGTAAAAACTCCTCAAGTCTGTGTTATGTGGAAGGGAAAGAGAACAAACCACTCAGTACCAGTACTTTTTAAGCAATTATGTTTGTATAACTTAACTGCTATCAAGTTTGTACAATTGTACATATAGTCCAAGATGTTTGTATAACGTTAATTGTACATACTATAGTCCAAGATGTTTGTATAACGTTAATTGTACATACTATAGTCCAAGATGTTTGTATAACGTTAATTGTACATACTATAGTCCAAGATGTTTGTATAACGTTAATTGTACATACTATAGTCCAGATGTTTGTATAACGTTAATTGTACATACTATAGTCCAAGATGTTTGTATAACGTTAATTGTACATACTATAGTCCAAGATGTTTGTATAACGTTAAATGTACATGTTATAGTCCAAGATGTTTGTATAACATTAATTGTACATACTATAGTCCAAGATGTTTGTATAACGTTAATTGTACATGTTATAGTCCAAGATGTTTGTATAACGTTAATTGTACATACTATAGTCCAAGATGTTTGTATAACGTAAAATGTACATGTTATAGTCCAAGATGTTTGTATAACGTTAATTGTACATACTATAGTCCAAGATGTTTGTATAACGTTAATTGTACATACTATAGTCGAAGATGTTTGTATAACGTTAAATTGTACATACTATAGTCCAAGATGTTTGTATAACGTTAAATGTACATACTATAGTCCAAGATGTTTGTATAACGTTAAATGTACATACTATAGTCCAAGATGTTTGTATAGCGTTAAATAACATACTATAGTCCAAGATGTTTGTATAACGTTAAATGTACATACTATAGTCCAAGATGTTTGTATAACGTTAAATGTACATACTATAGTCCAAGATGTTTGTATAACGTTAAATGTACATACTATAGTCCAAGATGTTTGTATAACGTTAAATGTACATACTATAGTCCAAGATGTTTGTATAACGTTAATTGATCTTGGAATGGGTTGCCTGATCAAACAAACAAAACAAAAACACTGTTTCAACATTTAAAACTCTAATTAAAAATTGCAAGACTAGACATAAACCATGGATAACCGTAGGATTTAATAATCATCTATTTAGAAGGAATGATATTCTGTAGTAGATAAGTTCAGATTTAAAAAGTGTTATAATCAAATAAATGTGAACATTTTTAATTTTTTCCCTAAAAAAATTAATCCATGAGTAAATAAATTAATGTTTTTTGTGAATCTTTTTTATCTTCTCATTATTAAAATGTCGTTCAAACATATTTGTTTGTCGTTTGTTCCGCGCCACCCTGACTCTGACCCTGACTCAGCAAGCTGCGGTTTTGGCACCCTCCCTCCCCCCACCCACACACATACACCCTTGACTCAAGCATCTTCAATCCGGGCCAACTTGGCTAAAACATCTTCAATCTGGGCCAAATTAGCTCAAACATCTTCAATCCGGTCCAACTTTGCTCAAACATCTTCAATCCGGTCCAACTTGGCTCAAACATCTTCAATCCGGGCCAACTTGGCTCAAACATCTTCAATCTGGTCCAACTTGGCTCAACATCTTCAATCCGGGCCAACTTGGCTCAAACATCTTCAATCCGGGCCAACTTGGCTCAAACATCTTCAATCCGGGCCAACTTGGCTCAAACATCTTCAATCCGGGCCAACTTGGCTCAAACATCTTCAATCCGGGCCAACTTGGCTCAAACATCTTCAATCCGGGCCAACTTGGCTCAAACATCTTCAATCCGGGCCAACTTGGCTCAAACATCTTCAATCCGGGCCAACTTGGCTCAAGCATCTTCAATCTGGACCAAATTGGCTCAAACATCTTCAATCCGGGCCAACTTGGCTCAAGCATCTTCAATCCGGGCCAACTTGGCTCAAACATCTTCAATCCGGGCCAACTTGGCTGAAACATCTTCAATCCGGGCCAACTTGGCTCGAACATCTTCAATCCAGGCCAACTTGGCTCAAACATCTTCAATCCGGCCAACTTGACTTACACATCTTCAATCCAGGCCAATTTGGCTCAAACATCTTCAATCCGGGCCAACTTGGCTCAAACATCTTCAATCCAGGCCAACTTGGATCAAACATCTTCAATCCGGCCAACTTGGCTCAAACATCTTCAATCCGGCTAACTTGACTCACACATCTTCAATCCAGGCCAACTTGGCTCAAACATCTTCAATCCAGGCCAACTTGGCTCAAACATCTTCAATCCAGGCCAACTTGGCTCAAACATCTTCAATCTGGGCCAATGAAAAACACATGAGTCATGAGGTCCACCAATATACACAACACGACTAACACGACATGACAAGACTTTTTGATCATAGGAACAAAACATAAAACAAGACATACAACAAGACATAAAACAAGAAATAAAACAAGACCTAATACAAGACATAAAACAAGACATAAAACAAGACATAAAACAAGACAAAAAACAAGATATAAAACAAGACATAAAACAAGACATAAAACAAGACCTAATACAAGACATAAAACAAGACATAAAACAAGACATAAAACAAGACCTAATACAAGACATAAAACAAGACATAACACAAGACATAAAACAAGACATAAAACAAGACCTAATACAAGACATAAAACAAGACATAAAACAAGACATAAAACAAGACATAAAACAAGAAATAAAACAAGACATAACACAAGACATAAAACAAGACATAAAACAAGACATAAAACAAGACATAACACAAGACATAAAACAAGACACAAAACAAGACATAAAACAAGACATAAAACAAGACTAACACAAGACATAAAACAAGACATAAAACAAGACATAACACAAGACATAAAACAAGACATAAAACAAGACATAACACAAGACATAAAACAAGACATAAAACAAGACATAAAACAAGACATAAAACAAGACATAACACAAGACATAAAACAAGACATAACACAAGACATAAAACAAGACCTAAATCAAGACATAAAACACGACATAAAACACGACATAAAACAAGACATAAAACAAGACATAACACAAGACATAAAACAAGACATAAAACAAGACATAACACAAGACATAAAACAAGACCTAATACAAGACATAACACAAAACATAAAACAAGACATAAAACAAGACATAACACAAGACATAAAACAAGACATAACACAAGACGCAAAACAAGACATAAAACAAGACATAACACAAGACATAACACAAGACATAAAACAAGACATAAAACAAGACATAAAACAAGACATAACACAAGACATAAAACAAGACATAAAACAAGACATAAAACAAGACATAACACAAGACATAAAACAAGACACAAAACAAGACATAAAACAAGACATAAAACAAGACATAACACAAGACATAAAACAAGACATAAAACAAGACATAACACAAGACATAAAACAAGACATAACACAAGACATAACACAAGACATAAAACAAGACATAAAACAAGACATAACACAAGACATAAAACAAGACACAAAACAAGACATAAAACAAGACATAAAACAAGACATAAAACAAGACATAACACAAGACATAAAACAAGACATAAAACAAGACATAACACAAGACATAAAACAAGACACAAAACAAGACATAAAACAAGACATAAAACAAGACATAACACAAGACATAAACCAAGACGACTTTGCTTACCTTTCTGTTAAATCTTGTAAGATTTGAAGTTATTCAAGATAACGAGACACTTAATAAGGAGGAAAAGAAAATTAAGCCTTTGTTAACCACCCAAAAATCTTCACAAGAGGCAAATATTTACTAGAAAAATCTCGCAGTGGCTAAACCAATTATGAGCAAATATTTTCTAGACAAATACCGCAGTAGCTTAACCGGTTCGTATGTAACGGCAGTCAATAGACCAAAGGAGTTTTTATTTCACAATGCACATTGACTTGTGATAATTTATGGACAATCGACCTGCATTCCTACACTGTTTGGTCAGGACGTAGGGCAAAAAGGTGATTTTTTGATCAGGTATCAGGACATAGGGCAAACAGGTCATATGGTAATGACCTGATCTTGATGACCTGTCTAGTTCCTAATTGGATTAACAAACTATGGATTGAATCTGTATTTTAACCAATCCAAAAGATCTGTTTTTCCTATATATTGTGTTCTAATAATTTACAAGGGATACTAGCAAGTTCTATAAATACCAGGGACTGATTTATCATCTTTCTTAAAGAGGGGAGTTACGTTAGCTAATTGCCAATCCTGGAGCACTTGTCCCTAATTTAGAGAGGCAAAAAAGAACTACAAGGATTGGGGACAGTTCATTGCTTAGTTCTTTTAATAACCTTGCAGGCAATTCATCTGGACCAGCAGCTGTCTTTATTTTAAAGTTTTTTTTAGAACTGTTTTTATACCGGCCTCATCTATAGTTATGTTTCCTATTTCTTCTATTTTATTTAAAGTTATTAAAACGTCCTTGTTACCTGAGGCTGAAAATGATGTTGTAAAATATGTGTTGAGGACATTAGTCTCATTATCATTATAGTGTTTATTATTTGGGCCTTTTAGTGTGGCTTTTCATTTAGTTTTTATTATTTAGATTCAATGGAGGACCATAAATTTGTTGTTTATCTTTATAAATTACATTGTTTATATACTCACTATGGAGGTTCAGCTACGTTTTTGTGTCAAGTGTTTAATCTTTAAATATGTTTTCTTTATTATTTTCAAATTGGTAGCATTAATTTTTTTTAAATTAAACTCCTTTTTTTGTGTGCAAAGTTTTTTTAAAAAAATTAATAATTGAAACAGCATTTGTTAATTTTATTTAAACTTTGTTTTTTTGTTATTTTTTAAAAAATTCTCATCCATATTTGATTTTAGATTTGTTTTTAGTTTTTTATCAATATATAGACACATATTTATATATATTTTAAATTTGTGTTGTATTTAGTTAGGAAATTTCTGTTGGAAATTAGCCGCTGTTTGGTTTTAATTGTATTGTTTTACATTTATTCCAGAGATAAGTTATGGTTCTAGATTTCTTACAGATTTTTAGTCTTTATTGTGTTGGTTAACCTAACAATATCATCGTCAGAACGTTCAGGGATTTTTTCACAATCTAGTCGTGGTCTGTTTGTGGAGAATAATTCAAGATGTTAGTTTGACATGTTGACCCCTGGTCCATCCATAATTTAAGATGTTGGTTTGACATGTTGACCCCTGGTCCATCCATAATTTAAGATGTTGGTTTGACATGTTGACCCTGGTCAATCCATAATTTAAGATGTAAGTTTGACATGTTGACCCTGGTCCATCCATAATTTAAGATGTAAGTTTGACATGTTGACCCCTGGTCCATCCATAATTTAAGATGTAAGTTTGACATGTTGACCCCTGGTCCATCCATAATTTAAGATGTTAGTTTGACATGTTGACCCCTGGTCCATCCATAATTTAAGATGTTAGGTTGACATGTTGACCCCTGGTCCATCCATAATTCAAGATGTTAGTTTGACATGTTGACCCCTGGTCCATCCATAATTTAAGATGTTAGTTTGACATGTTGACCCTGGTCCATCCATAATTTAAGATGTTGGTTTGACATGTTGACCCCTGGTCCATCCATAATTTAAGATGTTAGTTTGACATGTTGACCCCTGGTCCATCCATAATTTAAGATGTTAGGTTGACATGTTGACCCCTGGTCCATCCATAATTTAAGATGTTAGGTTGACATGTTGACCCCTGGTCCATCCATAATTTAAGATGTTAGGTTGACATGTTGACCCCTGGTCCATCCATAATTTAAGATGTTAGGTTGACATGTTGACCCCTGGTCCATCCATAATTTAAGATGTTAGTTTGACATGTTGACCCCTGGTCCATCCATAATTTAAGATGTTAGTTTGACATGTTGACCCCTGGTCCATCCATAATTTAAGATGTTAGTTTGACATGTTGACCCCTGGTCCATCCATAATTTAAGATGTTAGTTTGACATGTTGACCCCTGGTCCATCCATAATTTAAGATGTTAGTTTGACATGTTGACCCCTGGTCCATCCATAATTTAAGATGTTAGTTTGACATGTTGACCCCTGGTCCATCCACAGTCCAGCACAGAGAAGCCATGAAGAAACAAAGGGCCAAGGAGCTCCAGGCCCTGGCTCTCAGCGCATTCGGATCACCAAAACGAGGCAACCCCTTCGGTTAGCAGAGCTACTCTTGAGGTAGGTGCGCGTGATGCTAGATGTGCCGAGTACTGTCACAAGGCCATCAATGAATGTTGACCTTAGAGCTTTGCATAACGGATTTGGCGGGAGGAGGACATCGAAATATTAGACACACCAAACGCTGCGCTCCTCACACACACACACACATACACACACACACACACACACGTGCGCGCACACACACACACACACACACGCACACACACACGTGCGCACACACACGCACACACACACACACACACACACACACGTGCGCACACACACACACGTGCGCACACACACACACACACACACGCACACACACACACACGTGCGCACACACACACACACACACACACTCACACAAAATGGCGGCGCCTATTCCCACCACAGAAAGGTACCACACTTTGTCCACGTTTTTCAACTATAAACAGAGACGTCCGTTAAATTGACCATCACCAAACCCCTCCCACACCCCCAACCCAGCCCCACTTCTCAACCCTTATAAGCAACTTATCTTATCTATACAGACGCTCCTTCTATGCAGAAGATAGTTGCGTCCACAGACCATGACAGATGATCTGTTGGCAAGTGATGCAGCATTCACAGGCCACGGCTTTGTGGGTTCCACGCATTACCCAGCCGCCTAACTACATGTAGTGTTAGGTACCCATTCGGAGCGGGGTGACTCAGGGACGCCCTATGCCCCGGGAACAAACCCTTGCCTTCACACGGATTCGAACCCGTGACCATCGGTACGACAGTCCAGTGCGCTGCCACTCGACCACCGCGTCCCAACTTGTTAAAAGAATCACAATAAAACTTACGTAACAAATACTTTTTCTAACACCATCCATCTCCTTTTAAAAAATTTAAAGAATATTTCACCATCATATTGACTGCACCCATATTGATTTCACCCATATTGACTTCACCCATCCTTAAATTTCCTTTAAAAAAATATTGTTAAAAAGTTCGCTCACAGACGCACCACCTAAGTTGTTATCTTGAGAATTATGATTATTTATATTTTTATTCAAATATCATAATTGCATTTTTTTATAAAGCATTTTTATACCTTTAAAAAATTTCATATAAAATATTTTCCACTAATTAAGGTTGGTCCACACCTCACAAATGCTCGCGAGCATTTGCCCAAGCATCACACGAACGCACTATAATATTCGCCAATAAAATAGTGCGTTCGTGTGATGCTTGGGCAAATGCTCGCGAGCATTTGTTAGGTGTGGACCGACCTTAAAGAACATTTCCATTAAAATAATTATGAAAAGTAAGCGCCAATGCGCAGTGTTATCTTAACTATAATTGTTTTACATTACATGTCAGCTATTATATAGCGTTTATCTGTCGATTTGTCAAATTACGCACTAAACCTACTGGAGTTTATACTAGCAAAGGAAGCCAAAATCAACAGGCATCAGAAATGAAATGTAAATATTGACGAACCTATGCTTAGTTTCTGTTGCTTTAGTTGTTTTGGTCTAATGTCGTTTAACAATTTACGCAATTATCTTTCCCTAGTCCACAGAATACCATTAAAGAAAGGAGAGAAGCACACAGACCAAGCAACATCACGTGATCTTCATTTCTCTTCACACTCTTCGCCATTACGCCATAAACAAAAGAAGTCCTTAGTGACGTCACTTGGCAGACAGAGGTTTCAAGAAATGCAACTCCCAGCTGTATACAAACCTGTTAGAATTGAATGAAAAAGAAAATATTAACCAGATTTCCAGAAAATTAGCCGAGTCAATACTAAAATTTATCTCAAACACCACGTCAAGGTTTGGTGTGTCTAAAGGGATGGATCATAAAAACATGGTCGCAAACGAAACACCAAATTAATTGATAATTTGAAAGGAGAGAATGAATATGACATCCCCCCCCGACCCCTTATTTTTTCCCCCATCTCTTCCCCACATTAATGGACGAAACGCTGCAAGACGCTGTTTGTAGTACAAGACAAACACAATTACAACAGTTGTTGGAGAAATGCAACATAACAAACTTATCACTGGGGACATGGCAAACAAAGGGAGATCAGTCTCAGCCCAACAAAATTTACGTCGCTGCATCTCGCTCGACTGACAAGTTCTTTTAACTTAAAGGACCTGGTGGCAAATTGCGCTAGTAAATTATTACACAGAGAACCGATATTTGTTATATATATTTATTTAGTTGGGTATTTGTTTGACCGTTTGTTGGCTATGCCCACTCACAAAATGAGGAAGTGAAGTGTCCCCTGATGTCCACTTAACCCCATAGCCAGCTGGGCTGCGAAGCGACAAGCATGAAGAGCCTCATAAAATGAGAATATCAAAAGGCGTCCAAGCTCGAAGTGTCTATGATGTAAATGCTCCATAATTTATCTGTCTCTCGAAACATTTTCTCCATGACTTACTGCTCCATAAAATAACAGTTCTACAAGAAGAAACGTTTTATCGGCGCTGAAGTCAACAGATCAACAATTTTTCAGTGTTTACTAAGTATGACGTGTGATCCTCTATGGATGGGTGGATTGATTGTTGAATGGATGGATGGATGGAGGGATAGGTGGGTAAGATCGACAAATGTAACGGCCAAAGCCTAACGGCTAGGAACAGTTCACGTGCAGGAAATATTGAACACCTCATACACTTCTTTGAAGTCATTTTACATCTTTGATAAAAAAAATAGTTACGGGGGTAATTTATTTCTATAATTTTTTAAAGTAACAAATAAATATATGAAGGCAATTTTTAGGGCGATTAAATTGGTTTGAAATGTCCTTTATTATGTAGTTTAAGTTTTTTTTCATTTTAAGCCTAAACAATTGTTATTCCTCTATTTATTTAATTTACAAAGATGCTCTAGCCTGCATTTCCATACAACATTTATTGTTTGTTAGTTGTTACTGTTATAAAATATTTGTATGCCTCGTAAGGGGCAAGCAAGTTTGGTTATTGAATAAGGTTTGAGTTAGACTGATGATGACGTCACAGATGGTTGATTTCTTCTTGGCCTAAACACTACAGACGTTGGTTTTTTAAAATTGTATTCCCGTTTTTCTTTTTGTTTATGTTTATTCGCTGCCGAAGGAGTTTTGTCTATACGCATGTTCTTTTGTGACTCATGCCCAATTCAATAACCATCTTTTCCCACCTAGTCTGATTGCAGTCCCAACTCACTGATGTCATTGTAAAGACAACGATTTTATGCTACTATTATAAATACTTTAGCACAACTGTCATGGTGTTTGTTTTGTTTTTTTGTTCGTGGAATGCGAGAGTTTCATGGGTGCTGTGGAATACGAGTGTTTTAGTGGTGCTGTGGAATACGAGTGTTTTATTGGTGCTGTGGAATACGAGTGTTTTATTGGTGCTGTGGAATACGAGTGTTTTATTGGTGCTGTGGAATACGAGTGTTTTATTGGTGCTGTGGAATACGAGAGTTTTATTGGTGCTGTGGAATACGAGTGTTTTATTGGTGCTGTGGAATACGAGTGTTTTAGTGGTGCTGTGGAATACGAGAGTTTTATTGGTGCTGTGGAATACGAGTGTTTTAGTGGTGCTGTGGAATACGAGTGTTTTATTGGTGCTGTGGAATACGAGTGTTTTATTGGTGCTGTGGAATACGAGTGTTTTATTGGTGCTGTGGAATACGAGTGTTTTATTGGTGCTGTGGAATACGAGTGTTTTATTGGTGCTGTGGAATACGAGTGTTTTATTGGTGCTGTGGAATACGAGAGTTTTATTGGTGCTGTGGAATACGAGAGTTTTATTGGTGCTGTGGAATGCGAGAGTTTTATTGGTGCTGTGGAATGCGAGAGTTTTATTGGTGCTGTGTAATCAGTGAAGATAGAGAAGAGAAGCACATAGAGAATCGCAACTGTAATAGACTACAGACGCGGGGACGTGACGTTTGATGCTAGGGCTGACAGGTGGGCAGTTGGTGAATGGCCGTCGGGAGATTTGATATATGGATGGATGGAAAAACAGGGGAAAAAGTAAATAAAGCTACAGAGAGCATGTCTTTATTTTAATAAATTAATTTCTGGAAGTGGAAGTGTGGAAATCAAAACTGCCTTCTTTTTTACAAATAATGGGAAACAATAACAGTTCAATTCTAACTTTGTAAACATACGCTTACCGCCCCTCTTTAAAAACAACTTTTTCCCATGAAGGCACTAGGCCAGTGACTTGGACGTCCGTTTATAAAATCACACACACACAATAATTATATTTATAGAAATAATTAAAAATGTATTTATATAAAAATATTTTCAGTTAAAAGAGTATTATAATTACGATCCTCACCCTAATTACTTTTAAAAAAAACATACTATAAAATTAAAAATATGTCAACTGTCATTATTACATTTAGAACTTTTAAACGCACTCCTATATCAGCACATCCGTAACTCATATATATGTTACAGGCAAAGTGTGAAATCAGGCATTCTATAGAATGCCTAGGCAATGTATAGAATGCCTGATGGTTTTCAGGCAAAGTATATAATTTGTAAAACTTTTGCATACTTTGCCTAGGCATTCTATAGAATGCCGGATTTCGATTAGGCAAAGTGTAAAAAGAGCACAACAAAAGACTATTGATAATTACGTATTTTAAAGTGGATGTAATACAAAATAAAGCACATGATGTACGCTCTGTATTATTTTTTCGAGGTCTTCCTCTGATTCCACATCTTGTAAAACATCGTCAGGTAGGGACTACGTTGTGAGGCCTACTTTAGCTCTGCATCCAAAGAGAGCTTTGTATGGTTATCTTTTAATACCAGAATGAAAAAGCTCTGTCCTTCTTGAGTTGGACGAACCGTAACCCCTCACTCCAGTGGCCAGTTATTTCATCTTGCATCCAAGCACACAGCATATTTTCGATGTCCTAGTTAGCTCTTTCGACGCTCCCCTGGCTTTGTATGTGGCGCGGCTTACCATGAACGATCTTCAAGGTGGGACCAGTATTCCTTTAGGCTGCTTACCACATTGTTTGCAAATTCCCTGCCGTTATTTGACTGTAGAATCGTTGGAGCACCAAGCAACGTAAATATGTCTACGAGCTGGTATGCTACTTCTTGTGCCATCTTTGTCGTCAGGGCCCTGAGAACCACGAACTTGGTGGGATGTTCTTGATACACCATTATAAAATTGTATTCCCCATCAGAATGTGATTGAAAGTCGATAAGACCTACCTGACAACGAGAGATGAATTCAGAAAAAGCCATTGGCTTGACCACAATGCCTTTTTTAAATACTTTTTTGTTTTTTCTGGCAGGTTCACATAAATTTAATACACAGTTCAATATCATGACGGGCAGCTTTCTTGTATTTGGCTGAAAGTTCTTTCAACATTCTGTACCGTCCTCCATAACCAATGGCCAAATATGCTTTATGAAGTAAGTCACATATCTCGGAGTCCGCGACGTAAAACAGAATGGCACTCACTTTAACAGGGTAGATCAATTTACTCTTATTTTCCAACCCATCATGACATCATAGTGTTTCACCATCCAATAGTCACGTGGTTCTTGCTTAATGGTGGGCTTACCCATTTTCACATCATCCACCAATTGTAGGTAACAGTTTCGGTTTAAAAAAACGCTGTTTTAGCAGCATTGGCTCTTACTTTAGATAAATCATCGTAGAATCGTCGTTGCATGTCAACATGGCTTGATTTCTGTCCTAGCACTACATTCTCTTCCGACATGGTCACACAGCAATCCAAGGGGAAACGTTATGGGAGAACGTCTGTGGAATCTCTATAAACTGACGTCGTGAGAAGAATTTAGGCAATATTGTCAAATTGAATATTGACTTTGATTTGGTAGTGGAACCTCGTAACGGCTTAACACTGTCTTACAATAACTTTCAACACTCACAGACTTCGATCGCCATCATCAAACAACGACCAAAGCGCCACCGCCAACATCAGTGGCTGGAAAAATGGCGGGGGTTGGCCAATTACATACTTTGCCTGACGACAACTCGGCATTCTATAGAATGCCTAGGCAATGTATGAAATAGCCATCATTTCATAGTTTGCCTAAAACTATCAGGCATTCTTTACATTGCCTGGGCATTCTATAGAATGCCTGAATTTCACACTTTGCCTGTAACATATACACCAATACAATATTTTTGATGACAATTTCAAGACAAAACTCTAAAAAAAAGCATATATATTTGTTTATTTTATCAGTATATCTATCTCATCCACTCCCTTCTGTTGCTTGGACCTTGGTCAATAATGGTCGAATGAGCATTCCTTAAAACTAGAAACACTAGAGGATTGAGGAACAAAGAGTAAAGTAGTATTAATATATAGGTATGAGATTCTCTCCTGGAAATACAACACAACATTCTCATACACTAGTAGGATAGCCATAGGGGATACGAACACTTGACTCGTTCCATGTGCAAGAACAAACACATACAAATCATCATTTTTTGCATCTGTCATTTGGGTGGGTAATGTGTTTCCTGAACAAACTAGGAAAACCAACTCACAATCAATTATCAAAACTCTTATGAGAATAAAAGATTAGATAAAAACCATTGATAAGCGTAAGACTCAATAATATAAAACAGAGAAACAGCGTCTGTAACGTACAAGATAAGATTTTTTAAAGCAACTGGAAGTTAAAATGGAAATAAAATTAAATTTAAGTGTGCGCAGAATGATGTTAAATTGTTGACATCTGTACTTACTTACATAACTTACATGAATTATTGTGAAGAATTCACGCAATATTAAACACTTCATAAAATCAGCATATATATTATATATTTACGCTCATTTTGCACTGCCGCCTAACGCTGAGGGAAATCACTCTGCTTTTTTTTAAATTTTGCGTTGTAAGCAGTGCTGATTGACGCAAATAGTTATTTTTTGGTGCAGTAATTTGGTGCGCAGCTTTCTAAAAATACTTTAAAAATCGTGTGGTGATTAGCACTGTAAAAAAATATTATATACATACTTTGTGTACATTTCAGGAATATTTTGTGTTTATTATACAAGGATAAGTTACTTGGGCTTTTGCAAAAAAAAGAAAAACAACCCTATTATAAAATACTTTGTGTACATTTAAGAAAGTTTAATATTACATAATTATCATACAAGGAAAAGTTAGTTGGACTTTTGAAAAAGGTGGGCGCCGTAGGCGCCATTAAAAAAAGGGGGCGCCGCAGGCGCCACAGCGCCGCAGCACAAACTAGTAGAAGATATTATGAAACAATATAATTTGCAATTGTCACGCAAGTAGTGTCTGTCAGTCCTGACGCTACTAATTTTAGAAAGCAGGGAAAACCAAATTACTGCACCAATGCACCAAAAGGTGTGCAAATTAAAGATGCGCTGTAAAAAAAATTATTTCGTATTTATCAAACAAGGACAAGTTAGTTGGGCTTTTGAAAAAGGTCGACGCCGTAGGCGCCCTAAAAAAAGTGCATTTTTAAATAAAATAAATAGATTTCAGCTGAAAACTTCCGTTATTTTTGACGGGTGATACGCTAGTATCATAAATAATCTTTTATAAGTTATACACATTTACAATGAATATCTGTACAAAATAGTGCATCGTTCGGCAACAATAGACGGTGTGACAATACTATAACGATACATAACTCACATCAAAACTTGCTTCACATATCAAAACTTGCTTTACACATCAAAAGTTGCTTTACACATCAAAACTTGCTTTACACATCAAAACTTGCTTTACACATCAAACTTGCTTTACACATCAAAACTTGCTTTACACATCAAAACTTGCTTTACACATCAAAACTTGCTTTACACACCAAAACTTGCTTTACACATCAAAACTTGCTTTACACATCAAAACTTGCTTTACACATCAAAACTTGCTTTACACATCAAAACTTGCTGTACACATCAAAACTTGCTTTACACATCAAAACTTGCTTTACAGATCAAAACTTGCTTTACACATCAAAACTTGCTTTACACATCAAACTTGCTTTACACATCAAAACTTGCTTTACACATCAAAACTTGCTTTACACATCAAACTTGCTTTACACATCAAAAAACTTGCTTTACACATAAAAACTTGCTGTACACATCAAAACTTGCTGTACACATCAAAACTTGCTGTACACATCAAAACTTGCTTTACACATCAAAGCTTGCTTTACACATCAAAACTTGCTTTACACATCAAAACTTGCTTTACACATCAAAACTTGCTTTACACATCAAAACTTGCTTTACACATCAAAACTTGCTTTACACATCAAAACTTGCTTTACACATCAAAACTTGCTGTACACATCAAAACTTGCTTTACACATCAAAGCTTGCTTTACACATCAAAACTTGCTTTACACATCAAAACTTGCTTTACACATCAAAACTTGCTTTACACATCAAAACTTGCTTTACACATCAAAACTTGCTTTACACATCAAACTTGCTTTACACATCAAAACTTGCTTTACACATCAAAACTTGCTTTACACATCAAAACTTGCTGTACACATCAAAACTTGCTTTACACATCAAAACTTGCTTTACACATCAAAACTTGCTTTACACATCAAAACTTGCTTTACACATCAAAACTTGCTTTACACATCAAACTTGCTTTACACATCAAAACTTGCTTTACACATCAAAACTTGCTTTACACATCAAAACTTGCTGTACACATCAAAACTTGCTTTACACATCAAAACTTGCTGTACACATCAAAACTTGCTTTACACATCAAAGCTTGCTTTACACATCAAAACTTGCTTTACACATCAAAACTTGCTTTACACATCAAAACTTGCTTTACGCATCAAAACTCGCATTACACATCAATACTTGCTTTACACATCAAAACTTGCTGTACACATCAAAACTTGCTTTACACATTAAAACTTGCTTTATACATCAAAACTTGCTTTACACATCAAAACTTGCTTTACACATCAAAACTTGCTTTACACATTAAAACTTGCTTTACACATCAAAACTTGCTTTACACATCAGAACTTTATACACACCCAACACGCACACCACGAATCGCAAACGGACGCTTACAAACCATCAGTTTGACACAGACTATCTCAAAGTAGATAAATACGTTTTTAAACATATATAAAATAAATTAAATCAGTGACAAAAATGTTTGCACTCAAACATTAAGCACGGGATCATTTACTCACCAAACCTAACACGCAATCTGCTACATACTACAGACTATCAATGTTCCCTTTAAGCTGTGCGATTTCACCCTTTCCGACGCATCCCCCACACACCAACCTTTACACACTCTTTTTTTACGCGGCACCCATTACACACTCTTACTTACACACCAATCTTTACACAATTTTTTTAACATGGCACCATTTAAACACTCGTACTTACACACCAATTTTTACACAGTATTACTTACACCCCACTACACACTGTTACTCAGCACTCTCTCAGCACACACACCTATCACTTTCACAAAGCAACGATCTTTGCCGACTACTCACTTTAGTTCACACACTCCCACCTCCAATCCCATGATCCCCTCCATTCACACTCCCACCTCCAATCCCATGATCCCCTCCATTCACACTCCCACCTCCAATCCCATAATCCCCTCCATTCACACTCCCACCTCCAATCCCATGATCCCCTCCATTCACACTCCCACCTCCAATCCCATAATCCCCTCCATTCACACTCCCACCTACAATCCCATAATCCCCTCCATTCACACTCCCACCTCCAATCCCATAATCCCCTCCATTCACACTCCCCGGCTTCATTCATTTCACTCTCACTGCGTGCTCCCCCCAGTCCCCAGCACGTGCTAGTGACGTATCGATCCGTCAACTGCCTGCAGCAATCTGTCTTGTGGTCCATACACCAGTTCCACCAGTAAACACAACAATCTGTCTTGTGGTCCATACATCAGTTCCACCAGTAAACACAACAATCTGTCTTGTGACCCATACACCAGTTCCACCAGTAAACACAACAATATGTCTGTGGCCCATACACCAGTTCCACCAGTAAACACAACAATCTGTCTTGTGACCCATACATCAGTTCCACCAGTAAACACAACAATCTGTCTTGTGTCCCATACATTAGTTCCACCAGTAAACACAACAATCTGTCTTGTGACCCATACATCAGTTCCACCAGTAAACACAACAATCTGTCTTGTGACCCATACATCAGTTCCACCAGTAAACACAACAATCTGTCTTGTGACCCATACATCAGTTCCACCAGTAAACACAACAATCTGTCTTGTGGTCCATACACCAGTTCCACCAGTAAACACAACAATCTGTCTTGTGACCCATACACCAGTTCCACCAGTAAACACAACAATCTGTCTTGTGGTCCATACATCAGTTCCACCAGTAAACACAACAATCTGTCTTGTGACCCATACACCAGTTCCACCAGTAAACACAACAATCTGTCTTGTGGTCCATACATCAGTTCCACCAGTAAACACAACAATCTGTCTTGTGACCCATACACCAGTTCCACCAGTAAACACAACAATCTGTCTTGTGGTCCATACATCAGTTCCACCAGTAAACACAACAATCTGTCTTGTGTCCCATACACCAGTTCCACCAGTAAACACAACAATCTGTCTTGTGACCCATACACCAGTTCCACCAGTAAACACAACAATCTGTCTTGTGACCCATACACCAGTTCCACCAGTAAACACAACAATCTGTCTTGTGACCCATACACCAGTTCCACCAGTAAACACAACAATCTGTCTTGTGGTCCATACACCAGTTCCACCAGTAAACACAACAATCTGTCTTGTGGCACATACACCAGTTCCACCAGTAAACACAACAATCTGTCTTGTGAACCATACACCAGTTCCACCAGTAAACACAAAAATCTGTCTTGTGGTCCATACACCAGTTCCACCAGTAAACACAACAATCTGTCTTGTGGCACATACATCAGTTCCACCAGTAAACACAACAATCTGTCTTGTGGTCCATACACCAGTTCCACCAGTAAACACAACAATCTGTCTTGTGGTCCATACACCAGTTCCACCAGTAAACACAACAATCTGTCTTGTGGTCCATACACCAGTTCCACCAGTAAACACAACAATCTGTCTTGTGGTCCATACACCAGTTCCACCAGTAAACACAACAATCTGTCTTGTGGTCCATACACCAGTTCCACCAGTAAACACAACAATCTGTCTTGTGGTCCATACACCAGTTCCACCAGTAAACACAACAATCTGTCTTGTGGTCCATACACCAGTTCCACCAGTAAACACAACAATCTGTCTTGTGGTCCATACATCAGTTCCACCAGTAAACACAATACAGAGATAGAATGAAAAAGTTATTTCTGTATATCTTTTAATTTTAACAGGAAATTTCCTCTGTCCCAATTCCCAAAGGCTATTACTATTGTGGCCTGTTACTCTATCATAACAGTACATGCAGTGGCGTAGCTAGAGTTGGTGTAGCTGGGTTTAGGTCAGTATTTTTGCCTTATCAGTTAAAAAAAAATTGGCGAATAGTTCATTCTTTTTAAAGTAAAGACATTATGTTATGGATGGACAGCTCCCTTCTCCTCACCCGCTTTAACCACGTACTACAGTCAAAAGGCTGAACCAATGAACTACAATCTCAGGGCTTATATGAACCTAACAATGAACTACAATCATGGGGCTTATATGAACCTATCAATGAACTACAATCATGGGGCTTATATGAACCTATCAATGAACTACAATCATGGGGCTTATATGAACCTAACAATGAACTACAATCATGGGGCTTATATGAACCTAACAATGAACTACAATCATGGGGCTTATATGAACCTAACAATGAACTACAATCATGGGGCTTATATGAACCTAATAATGAACTACAATCATGGGGCTTATATGAACCTAACAATGAACTACAATCATGGGGCTTATATGAACTTATCAATGAACCACAAATATGGGGCTATGAAAAACATTCCTCTTTCTTACACTCACTTTAACCAGCTACTACAATGACGGGGCTTATATGAACCTACTAATCTACCAATTAACCAGTCAAGATGACATCGTCCTGTCCGGCCGAGTAGCAACTGGTCACGGCACGGATTGGTCCCCCCCCGCCCCGTCTGGCATAATTCTCTCCTGGCGACTAGACTCTACACCCGCCAGTTTGGACCTACCGAGTGGCCGAGTTGGACAGTGTTTTTTGTTCTGGATGGCCAGTCACGTGATGTGTTTGTTTGTTAAAATTACCAACCGAATAACATATTCTGGAGCACTTTAAAAACAAAAGAAACTGTCTCACTGGTTTCTATAACAGAACACAAATCAAAGGTATTGATCTGTTTGTTGTCCCACAATGAACTGTGCGTGGCATCGCGCGTTTAGGGAGGTTATACATTATACATGACGTGGTGTTGTCTGACCGCTTTAACACAGTGAGGCGAATGAATGCAAACATTGAGAATGTCGACTACTGTCAGGGCAGTGTTAATGTGATCATAGAGGACCCAGAGAGAGAGAGAGAGAGAGAGGAGAGAGAGGGAGAGAGAGAGAGGAGAGAGAGAGAGAGAGAGGAGAGAGAAGAGAGAGAGAGGAGAGAGAGAGAGAGAGGAGAGAGTGGGAGAGGGGGGAAAGAGAGAAAGACAGAGAGAGAGAGAGAGGAGAGAGGGAGAGAGAGAGAGAGATGGAGGAGAGGGGGAAAGAGAGAAAGACAGAGAGAGAGAGAGAGATAGAGAGAGAGAGAGAGAGAGAGAGAAGAGAGAGAGAGAGAGAGAGAGAGAGAGAGAGAGAGAGAGAGAGGCGAGAGCGTGTTGTTCGTGCGTGCGTGAATTCAGATTTGCACAAGAACAAAGTTGAAGTTTAAATTTAAAGAATTGAAAGAAAAAGAAAACAAAAAACTACATTAAAACCAGTTTCCGATAATGTATTGCCGTATTTCAAAATAAAATAAATGAGGAGGCGGAAGCTGCCATTGATAGTCGCAAATAATGGAGAAAACAAAAAGTTGCATTCGATTAAAAAGATACAAAACTAAAAAACCAGTTTTGACCGGTCGCTAACAAATGTCTAGTTAGTTGCATGATGTAAAANAGAAAAACCCGTAAAAAACCAAGTTTTTGACTATAAATCCTTTATGTACGAGAAGTAACTAAAAGAATGTTCATTATAATACGCAGCGCCAGACCATCCAGAAATACAAAATTGCAGTTGTGTCGTAAAACATGTTTAATATAATGCGCACCGATCAGGAATATGTTTATAAAAAGAGCTGTCAATAAAATACGCACCTTATTGCGCGACAGAAAGGTTGTTCAATATAATACGCACCGCGACGCTCTATCTCAAAAAATAGCATGATACATAGGAATAAATAAAAATAATCTAAAAAATCAATAATTTAATTACGGTACATGCGATCGATCTGAAATTTTGATACATTGTTTTTATCATCGGTACAAAACTGCCTGCAAAATTTCAGCTCGCTATCTTGCGAGCAAGTGGGTTAAAAATCGATCAAAAGTTTTGGCGACAAGCAAGCAAGCAAGCAAGGTCCGCCGCAGACACCACGAGTTAATATAAAGGATTTAATAAGAAAAACCCGTAAAAAACCAAGTTTTTGACTATAAATCCTTTATGTACGAGAAGTAATTAAAAGAATGTTCATTATAATACGCAGCGCCAGACCATCCAGAAATACAAAATTGCAGTTGTGTCGTAAAACATGTTTAATATAATGCGCACCGATCAGGAATATGTTTATAAAAAGAGCTGTCAATAAAATACGCACCTTATTGCGCGACAGAAAGGTTGTTCAATATAATACGCACCGCGACGCTCTATCTCAAAAAATAGCATGATACATAGGAATAAATAAAATAATCTAAAAAATCAATAATTTAATTACGGTACATGCGATCGATCTGAAATTTTGATACATTGTTTTTATCATCGGTACGAAACTGCCTGCAAAATTTCAGCTCGCTATCTTGCGAGCAAGTGGGTTAAAAATCGATCAAAAGTTTTGGCGACAAGCAAGCAAGCAAGGTCGGTCGGCCGCAGACACCACGAGTTAATATAAAGGATTTAATAAGAAAAACCCGTAAAAAACCAAGTTTTTGACTATAAATCCTTTATGTACGAGAAGTAACTAAAAGAATGTTCATTATAATACGCAGCGCCAGACCATCCAGAAATACAAAATTGCAGTTGTGTCGTAAAACATGTTTAATATAATGCGCACCGATCAGGAAATATGTTTATAAAAAGAGCTGTCAATAAAATACGCACCTTATTGCGCGACAGAAAGGTTGTTCAATATAATACGCACCGCGACGCTCTATCTCAAAAAATAGCATGATACATAGGAATAAATAAAATAATCTAAAAAATCAATAATTTAATTACGGTACATGCGATCGATCAGAAATTTTGATACATTGTTTTTATCATTGGTACGAAACTGCCTGCAAAATTTCAGCTCGCTATCTTGCGAGCAAGTGGGTTAAAAATCGATCAAAAGTTTTGGCGACAAGCAAGCAAGCAAGGTCGATCGGCCGCAGACACCACGAGTTAATATAAAGGATTTAATAAGAAAAACCCGTAAAAAACCAAGTTTTTGACTATAAATCCTTTATGTACGAGAAGTAACTAAAAGAATGTTCATTATAATACGCAGCGCCAGACCATCCAGAAATACAAAATTGCAGTTGAGTCGTAAAACATGTTTAATATAATGCGCACCGATCAGAAATATGTTTATAAAAAGAGCTGTCAATAAAATACGCACCTTGTTGCGCGACAGAAAGGTTGTTCAATATAATACGCACCGCGACGCTCTATCTCAAAAAATAGCATGATACATAGGAATAAATAAAATAATCTAAAAAATCAATAATTTAATTACGGTACATGCGATCGATCAGAAATTTTGAT
Organism: Ampullaceana balthica; assembly: GCA_944989445.1. Classification (NCBI taxonomy): domain Eukaryota; kingdom Metazoa; phylum Mollusca; class Gastropoda; family Lymnaeidae; genus Ampullaceana; species Ampullaceana balthica. The sequence continues at coordinate 100,081 of CALYLW010001740.1, forward strand.
ACATTGTTTTTATCATCGGTACGAAACTGCCTGCAAAATTTCAGCTCGCTATCTTGCGAGCAAGTGGGTTAAAAATCGATCAAAAGTTTTGGCGACAAGCAAGCAAGCAAGGTCGATCGGCCGCAGACACCACGAGTTAATATAAAGGATTTAATAAGAAAAACCCGTAAAAAACCAAGTTTTTGACTATAAATCCTTTATGTACGAGAAGTAACTAAAAAAATGTTCATTATAATACGCAGCGCCAGACCATCCAGAAATACAAAATTGCAGTTGAGTCGTAAAACATGTTTAATATAATGCGCACCGATCAGAAATATGTTTATAAAAAGAGTTGTCAATAAAATACGCACCTTGTTGCGCGACAGAAAGGTTGTTCAATATAATACGCACCGCGACGCTCTATCTCAAAAAATAGCATGATACATAGGAATAAATAAAATAATCTAAAAAATCAATAATTTAATTACGGTACATGCGATCGATCAGAAATTTTGATACATTGTTTTTATCATTGGTACGAAACTGCCTGCAAAATTTCAGCTCGCTATCTTGCGAGCAAGTGGGTTAAAAATCGATCAAAAGTTTTGGCGACAACGTCGGTCGGTCGGTCGGTCGGTCGGTCGGTCGGCCGCAGACACCACGAGTTAATATAAAGGATTTAAAAATACTTTGAGTTGACCAAATTAAAACACTCATTCGTTGATGGTATGAGAATGCTAGATAAATACTTTCATGATGGAAAATTGTTACTAACCAGTTCATGATTGATCACCGATAGTAGCCAAGATACAACGATTAATTATAGAACAAAGATAGTAGTCAAGATACAACGATGGATTATAGAACAATGATAGTAGCCAAGATACAACGATGCATTATAGAACAAAGATATTAGCCAAGCTACAACGATGCATTATAGAACAAAGATAGTAGCCAAGATACAACGATTCATTATAGAACAAAGATAGTAGCAAGATACAATGATGGATTATAGAACAAAGATAGTAGCCAAGATACAACGATGGATTATAGAACAAAGATAGAAGCCAAGATACAACGATGCATTATAGAACAATGATAGAAGCCAAGATACAACGATGCATTATAGAACAAAGATAGTAGTCAAGATACAACGATGGATTATAGAACAAAAATAGTAGCCAAGATACAACGATGCATTATAGAACAAAGATAGTAGCCAAGATACAACTATTCATTATAGAACAAAGGTAGTAGCCAAGATACAACGATTAATTATAGAACAAAGATAGTAGTCAAGATACAACGATGGATTATAGAACAATGATAGTAGCCAAGATACAACGATGCATTATAGAACAAAGATATTAGCCAAGCTACAACGATGCATTATAGAACAAAGATAGTAGCCAAGATACAACGATTCATTATAGAACAAAGATAGTAGCAAGATACAATGATGGATTATAGAACAAAGATAGTAGCCAAGATACAACGATGGATTATAGAACAAAGATAGAAGCCAAGATACAACGATGCATTATAGAACAAAGATAGAAGCCAAGATACAACGATGCATTATAGAACAAAGATAGTAGTCAAGATACAACGATGGATTATAGAACAAAAATAGTAGCCAAGATACAACGATGCATTATAGAACAAAGATAGTAGCCAAGATACAACTATTCATTATAGAACAAAGGTAGTAGCCAAGATACAACGATTAATTATAGAACAAAGATAGTAGTCAAGATACAACGATGGATTATAGAACAATGATAGTAGCCAAGATACAACGATGCATTATAGAACAAAGATATTAGCCAAGCTACAACGATGCATTATAGAACAAAGATAGTAGCCAAGATACAACGATTCATTATAGAACAAAGATAGTAGCAAGATACAATGATGGATTATAGAACAAAGATAGTAGCCAAGATACAACGATGGATTATAGAACAAAGATAGAAGCCAAGATACAACGATGCATTATAGAACAAAGATAGAAGCCAAGATACAACGATGCATTATAGAACAAAGATAGTAGTCAAGATACAACGATGGATTATAGAACAAAAATAGTAGCCAAGATACAACGATGCATTATAGAACAAAGATAGTAGCCAAGATACAACTATTCATTATAGAACAAAGGTAGTAGCCAAGATACAACGATTAATTATAGAACAAAGATAGTAGTCAAGATACAACGATGGATTATAGAACAATGATAGTAGCCAAGATACAACGATGCATTATAGAACAAAGATATTAGCCAAGCTACAACGATGCATTATAGAACAAAGATAGTAGCCAAGATACAACGATTCATTATAGAACAAAGATAGTAGCAAGATACAATGATGGATTATAGAACAAAGATAGTAGCCAAGATACAACGATGGATTATAGAACAAAGATAGAAGCCAAGATACAACGATGCATTATAGAACAAAGATAGAAGCCAAGATACAACGATGCATTATAGAACAAAGATAGTAGTCAAGATACAACGATGGATTATAGAACAAAAATAGTAGCCAAGATACAACGATGCATTATAGAACAAAGATAGTAGCCAAGATACAACTATTCATTATAGAACAAAGGTAGTAGCCAAGATACAACGATTAATTATAGAACAAAGATAGTAGTCAAGATACAACGATGGATTATAGAACAATGATAGTAGCCAAGATACAACGATGCATTATAGAACAAAGATATTAGCCAAGCTACAACGATGCATTATAGAACAAAGATAGTAGCCAAGATACAACGATTCATTATAGAACAAAGATAGTAGCAAGATACAATGATGGATTATAGAACAAAGATAGTAGCCAAGATACAACGATGGATTATAGAACAAAGATAGAAGCCAAGATACAACGATGCATTATAGAACAAAGATAGAAGCCAAGATACAACGATGCATTATAGAACAAAGATAGTAGTCAAGATACAACGATGGATTATAGAACAAAAATAGTAGCCAAGATACAACGATGCATTATAGAACAAAGATAGTAGCCAAGATACAACTATTCATTATAGAACAAAGGTAGTAGCCAAGATACAACGATTAATTATAGAACAAAGATAGTAGTCAAGATACAACGATGGATTATAGAACGATAGTAGCCAAGATACAACGATGCATTATAGAACAAAGATATTAGCCAAGCTACAACGATGCATTATAGAACAAAGATAGTAGCCAAGATACAACGATTCATTATAGAACAAAGATAGTAGCAAGATACAATGATGGATTATAGAACAAAGATAGTAGCCAAGATACAACGATGGATTATAGAACAAAGATAGAAGCCAAGATGCAACGATGCATTATAGAACAAAGATAGAAGCCAAGATACAACGATGCATTATAGAACAAAGATAGTAGTCAAGATACAACGATGGATTATAGAACAAAAATAGTAGCCAAGATACAACGATGCATTATAGAACAAAGATAGTAGCCAAGATACAACTATTCATTATAGAACAAAGGTAGTAGCCAAGATACAACGATTAATTATAGAACAAAGATAGTAGTCAAGATACAACGATGGATTATAGAACAATGATAGTAGCCAAGATACAACGATGCATTATAGAACAAAGATATTAGCCAAGCTACAACGATGCATTATAGAACAAAGATAGTAGCCAAGATACAACGATTCATTATAGAACAAAGATAGTAGCAAGATACAATGATGGATTATAGAACAAAGATAGTAGCCAAGATACAACGATGGATTATAGAACAAAGATAGAAGCCAAGATACAACGATGCATTATAGAACAAAGATAGAAGCCAAGATACAACGATGCATTATAGAACAAAGATAGTAGTCAAGATACAACGATGGATTATAGAACAAAGATAGTAGCCAAGATACAACGATGCATTATAGAACAAAGATATTAGCCAAGATACAACGATTCATTATAGAACAAAGATAGTAGTCAAGATACAACGATGGATTATAGAACAAAGATAGTAGCCAAGAAACAACGATGCATTATAGAACAAAGATATTAGCCAAGATACAACGATTCATTATTGAACAAAGGTAGTAGCCAAGATACAACGATTCATTATAGAAAAAAGATAGTATCAAGATACAACGATTTATAATAGTACAAAGATAGTAGTCAAGATACAACGATTCATTATAGAACAAAGATAGTAGCCAAGATACAACGATTCATTATAGAACAAAGATAGTAGCCAAGATACAACGATGCATTATAGAACAAAGATAGTAGCAAGATACAACGATGCATTATAGAACAAAGATAGTAGTCAAGATACAACGATTCATTATAGAACAAAGCTAGTAGTCAAGATACAACGATTCATTTTAGAGCAAAGATAGTAGTCAAGATACAACGATTCATTATAGAACAAAGATAGTAGTCGAGATACAACGATTCATTATAGAACAAAGATAGTAGTCAAGATACAACGATTCATTATAGAACAAAGATAGTAGTCAAGATACAACGATTCATTATACAACAAAGATAGTAGTCAAGATACAACGATGCATTATAGAACAAAGATAGTAACCAAGATACAACGATGCATTATTGAACAAAGATAGTAGCCAAGATACAACGATTCATTATAGAACAAAGATAGTAGTCAAGATACAACGATTCATTATAGAACAAAGATAGTAGTCAAGATACAACGATTCATTATAGAACACCGATATTCCGAATAAAGTTTTAAAAAATGGCGTGAACAATTTGAGTTACGAGAGTATCGGCTGTTTTTGACGTATTGATTGACACGTGACCAACGACTATAACAGGCGACTTCTACACCATTTGATTTATGTAATAGTTAGGACATTTGAATATCAAAAAAATCAATTTGATCTTTCAGCGTCAGCCCCCATGATTGCATCAGTGGCAAGCAGTGGTTCTCTAAATAACAACTCCGGCACAGACACAAAATAAGCGTCAAAGGGCTGCACACGAAAGAACACCAGCCTTATTTCAAGTAAAAGCGCTGCAATTAAAACATATTTTTTTTTACTCTTTCTTATTTTGTTTAGGCCCCCGTGGAGGAAAAACCCAGTAGCGAACCGCAGTAAGTTGACCTTTAACAAAAGCATTAAATAGTTAAGTAATATATTTCTTACATAAGAAGAGAAAGAGAAAAAAACAACACATCAACAACCCTCTAAAAGTGGTCATTGGTTATAGAAGCTACCGGAAGAAGATTCACTTCCGTTCCAAACAAAACAATTTAGGTCGCCATTTCTCCGCACAAGTTGACGGGAATAGAAAGTCGTTAGCCTCACTTCGAATGGTGTTTGTAGCAGACAGCGAGATTCGATAGTATCAGTTGATCAACAGGGCAGACGTGTCCAGTACCTTGCTGGCTAAGCCATCACTGACGTCAGCTGAACATAGGACTACGTCACTGGGCGTAGAATGAACATTTCCTTACGTCCCACGTCGGAGGTGACGATATGCCTACGTCATCAGAGAAAAACTGATGGTATCACATTCTACTCAATGCGCCCATCCCATGACGTCATGACACGCGGGGCAATCACCATGGAAACCACGTACACAATGACTCAATAGGACATGTCACGTGAGTAAATTCATTAATATAACGCGTTTTCTTTAAATCATGTAAATTTAGCGCATGTTAAACACCACACAGACACACACACAAACAAACACACACACACACACACAAACAAACACCCAGACACACGCACAAAAAAATACACAGACACACGCAAACAAACACACAAACAAACACACACACACACACACACAAAGCCACAGAGATATTTGAACATACACAGACACTAACACACACAGACACAAACATACACCGATTCTAACGCTAAATAAAAAGACAAAATCACAATTAGTATTAGCTGTGTGCTTATCTTATCTTATCTGTTTACAGACGCTCCTTCTATACAGAAGATTATTGCGTCCTACGCTTATCTATGGTTTGTGTTTAGTCCTGCATTTTTATTAGAGATTTAAATGTTGATAAAGTGTTGGTTTTCCTGGATTCTTCAGGCAACCCATTCCACGCCCGAATTCCGGACGGGAAGAAAGATTACTTGTATGTGTTTGTTCTTGCATACGGAATAAGAAAGGTGTTTTTATCCTTATGTCTATCTGAGGGTTGTATTAAGTTATCTTTGTGTTGTATTTCTAAATTAGAATTAATTGCTTTATGTATGATTACTACTTTGCTTTTGGTTCTTCTATCCTCTAGTGTTTCAAGGTTTAATGATTTAACTAATGGTGTTATTCTTGTCAGTTTCGAATATTCTCCAGTAATGAATCTGGCAGCTCTTTTTTGAATTTGTTCTAGTTTATCAATGTTTTCTTTGGTGGATGGGTCCCATACAGAAGATGCATATTCTAGTACAGGTCTCACCAAAGTGAGGTAGCATTTTAGTTTTATATCTCTATTACATTTGTTAAAGTTTCTTTTTATAAAGCCTAAGGTTTTGTTTGATTTTTTAATAACTTCATTGACATGGGGATTCCATGATAGTTTCTCATTTATTAAGACACCTAGGTATTTTGCATCTTTAGTTTGGGTCAGTTCTTTTCCATGAATGTAATATTTTGAATTTATTTGTTTCTTTTTCTTTGTTACTCTTAACAGTTGACACTTTTCTGGGTGGAAAGACATACTCCAGTTAGTTTCCCATGTTATCAATTCATCTAAGTCTTTTTGTAAAATTTTGCTGTCTTGTTCTGATTTAATTGTTCTATAGATTATACAATCATCAGCAAATAACCTAACTTTTGTACCTGTTGAGATGTTGTTGGGTAAATCATTTATATAAATTAAAAAGAGTAAGGGACCTAGCACAGTTCCTTGTGGAACTCCTGAGTTAACCTTTATTGGTGCAGATTTAGATCCATTAATTATTACAGTTTGCTCCCTGCCCAAAAGGAAGTCTTGGATCCAGTGATGTAAGGAACCTGAGATTCCAAAGTAGTTAAGTTTTAAGTAGACTAAGGTGGTGAACATTGTCAAATGCTTTTGCTTCTGTATCTCCAACAAATATTTTATACTGCTCTATTTAATTAAGCATGGTTACAAATGGTATGGGATGCGGACTGTTTTATATATGCGGTGTTTGGTGTTTTTTACTTTGGGATAGGGGATATTTAGTACAGGATAAGGTTACTGTATGTGAAATTTGAGATATGTGATGTTGGGAACGTGATGTTTGCAATATGTGATGTTTGGGATATGTGATGTTGGGAATATGTGATGTTTGGGATATGTTATGTTGGGAATATGTGATGTTTGGGATATGTGATGTTGGGAATATGTGATGTTTGGGATATGTGATGTTGGGAATATGTGATGTTTGGGATATGTGATGTTTGCAATACGTGATGTTTGGGAAATGTGATCTTTGGATATGTGAGTTTTGGGAAGTGTCATGTTTGAGATATGTGATGTTTGTGTAAGTGGCGTTTGGGCATGCGGTGTTTGTGATATGTGGTTTTGTGGGAATGTGAAGATTCGTGTATGTGGTGTTTGGGGGTATAATATTATGTCAATAGTCATGTCTGAGGCCGGTGACTGACACGCGTGTCAACACTTTGCGTCGTCTTCTCAGGACTGACGACATCTTTCAGTCCCATGGGTTCAGTCACGTGACCTCTCCGAACGACGTTTAATATTGGAGTGGCCGCCCTTTGTTTAACGACGGATGTTGTACAAACGCCATTGGCCGGGCCAGCACAAGGGACGCGGCTAATGTGTTTGAGAACACTCGCTGATGCTAAACGATTGGATGAAATGAAAGTGTGGAGAGGGGAGAAAGAAGGTATTAAGATTTTATGTGGCAACTCATGAGCCGTGGGAGGTCAATACAAAAATGTTTTATGGGAGTTAAAGGCGATCAACTAGAGGTGCAGGCTAGCAAAAAAGCGACACAAATGATGGATGAACAGGCAAACAGATGAACAGACCAACAGATGAACAGACCAACAGATGAACAGGACAACAGATGAACAGGCCAACAGATGAACAGGCAAAAAGATTAACAGACCAACAGAAGAACAGGCCAACAGATGAACAGGCGAGTAGATGAACAGGCGAATAAATGAACAGGCGAACAGATAAACAAGCGAACAGATGAACAGTCGAACATATTAAATTAAAAAAAAATTTCCAGTAACAACAAAATTAAAAAAATAAATGACGTACACAAGGGGAAGGCATAAAGAGGTAAAACGTGTATGTTATTGGGAGACAGATAATAAGGAGTTAATGAAAAGGGATGTTGGGGGGGGGTGTTGCAAAAAAAAAGATAGAGAGAGTGGGGGGATGGTAGAGGGTTACTTTTTTTTCAAAGAGAAAAGATGGGGAGGACAATAGAAAAAATGGCGAGAGAGTGTACAAATTATAATAAACGTTGGGGGGGGGGTAGGAGAGAGTAAAGAAAAAAATCAGAGAGAGAGAGAGTCAAGAGGAGAAAATCGCTATTCCGCTCGTCCCACGCTATAATATAATATAATAATAAAATATATAATGGGTTATAATTCATTTTATTGTTGCCTAGGGACTAAGCACCTCATTATCCACTATAGAACTGTTGATATGACCCTCTAATTATCCACAATAGAACCTTTGATATGACCCTCTAATTATCCACTATAGAACCTTTGATATGACCCTCTAATTATCCACAATAGAACCTTTGATATGACCCCCTAATTATCCACTATAGAAACTTTGATATGACCCTCTAATTATCCACTATAGAACCTTTGATATGACCCTCTAATTATCCACTATAGAACCTTTGATATGACCCCCTAATTATCCACTATAGAACCTTTGATATGAACCTCTAATTATCCACTATAGAACCTTTGATATGACCCTCTAATTATCCACAATAGAACCTTTGATATGACCCCCTAATTATCCACTATAGAACCTTTGATATGACCCTCTAATTATCCACTATAGAACCTTTGATATGACCCCTAATTATCCACTATAGAACCTTTGATATGACCCTCTAATTATCCACTATAGAACCTTTGATATGACCCTGGTGAGTTATGGACGTCACTTATTGACTTGGGAGTGGGAGGGAGGACCTCTCTATCCCCCCCTCCTCCACAAAACACACAAAACGTTGTCTGGTGGACACCCTCACGCCAGGACCTTGGTGAACTCATCACAGCCAGTCATTTTTACGTGTTTGTGAAATTAAATAAGAAACAATATATATAGATTAGGGCTGGTACTGTTGTTAAAAAAATTAATTGTTCGATTAATCGAGTTAGTTCGGATTTAATCGATTAATTTCGATTAATTATATTTTTATTAGGCACATGTAGATCCCGTTAAGTATCGATTCATTCTGCTATGCAAGAAGTAAGGAAGAAAAAACCTTTTTGATTATGTATGCACGTCTTAATAAATAATAATAATACGAGGGAAATGTATGTAAGTAAGAAAAAATATAAATTATTAATAAATTGGGGAGAAAAATATTTCATATTTCTTAAATTTTAGTCGAATTTTAATCGATCAAATCGTTAAAAAAAATTAACGTTTTATCGATTAATTAATACTTAATTTCCTTAATATATATATATAATACCTCAAACCCTGCTATTGAATCGTTGACAATTAATGACAAAGATGACAAACCATGATAATTTCGCCCATAGCTCAATTATCGGTTTTTAAGTGATCTGTGATACAATTTAAAAATTAATATTTCCGGTCTTTCATTATTTAATTTAAAAATAAATGAAGGTAAAAAGGATTTTTAAAAACCACGTTTTTATAAGTGGACTAAAAAGAAGAAAATAATTTAAAAGCGGACGCTTATGAGGTTTAACATATGCATGTTCATTCATTCTCTCACTTATAGATCTCTCTTTTGCCTTCTAAATTATATTTTTAAAATGTTTATATCAAACACCCGCCCAACGTTTTTAGTCATATTAAATTAGTACTTGAACTTATAAGTTTTAAATTATTTTCTTCTTTTTAGTCCATTTATAAAAACGTGGTTTTTAAAAATCCCTTTTTACCTTTATTTATTTTACTATTTTTAGTCTAAGTGTATGCTATGGTGAGTTTTGAAGTATTGATTATGTTCAAATATAATACGCATTGCCCGACAAACATTTACAGACTGGAAATGACTGATCTCCCCTTGATGTTAAACATGGTTGATGTGGTCGGAGTTGGTGTGAACTCGGCACGTGAATGTAATGTAAACAAGGGCAGACGGATAATACCGATGCTTTTAGAGAGATAAACTAAAAAATTCAATAATTTAATAACGGTACACTCGATCGATTTTGATATAATGCATTGTCATCCAAGATCCATCTGTGGTAAAATTTTGAGCTCTCTAGGACCATCAGAAGTGGTTTAATTTTACGTTGGCTAATTTGAAAAATTGCGGAAAGACAGACACGAAAGCAAGTTAATAAAAACTTGGTAAAAAAAAGAATAACAGATTTTTAAAAAATTACCGGTAGTACTTGTATATACATAACAAAGATTTTCATTATTTTTATTTTTTTGGTACATGGGGACATTAAAAATGCAAACTCAGATTTGAAACTTCAACTGTTTCCTCTCTGTCCTCTAAGTTGACGCCCCTGCCCTGTTTCCTCTCTGTCCCCTATGTTGACGCCCCTGCCCTGTTTCCTCTCTGTCCTCTATGTTGACGCCCTTGCCCTGTTTCCTCTCTGTCCCCTATGTTGACGCCCCTGCCCTGTTTCCTCTCTGTCCCCTATGTTGACGCCCCTGCCCTGTTTCCTCTCTGTCCCTATGTTGACGCCCCTGCCCTGTTTCCTCCCTGTCCTCCAGTGTTAACCCCCCCGTTACTCGCCCCTGTTTATGTCTTGTCAATAAAATCATATTTTCATTAGCTTGATGACTCTTCAATGAACGTGCCCAAAGTATACATCGATCTAGGTCCCCCCACCCATCCTGCCTCTATCCCCTCCCCAACAGCATCCTTCCCTTTGCAACCCAACTCAATCATCCTAATGCTACAGAGACGCGAGTGCTCAATCCTTGCTGGGGAGACACCAAGTGTCATTGCAGGTTCGTCTAGTGTGACAGATGACAATGTCATGGACGGCACCTGTCTCCACGTGGAGTGCCCACAGTTGCCATCATGGTTCCAGCTACACTACCCTGTGTCACAGCGCGCACGCAATCCAAAAGTGTGTGTGTGTATGTGTGTGTGGGGGGGTGTAAATTATTTATCGTCACCCAGGGTGACAGAAGGAGGAGTTAGGGGGGTAAATGATGGATCGGCACCCCGGGGTGACAGAAGGAGGGGTGTGGGGGGTAAATGATGGATCGGCACCCCAGGGTGACAGAAGGAGGGGTGTGGGGGTAAATGATGGATCGGCACCCCAGGGTGACAGAAGGAGGGGTGTGGGGGTAAATGATGGATCGGCACCCCAGGGTAACAGAAGGAGGGGGGAGGGTCACGTAGAAAAGTATATACTTTCCCACATCTCATGTTTGTATAGATCCTAACAATAGGAGGTTCTCTGCCTTGACAGCGGTCTAGGGACAACAGCGGCAAGCATCTTTCAAATAATAGACGTTATAGAAGGTTATTTTAAAGAGGTCATTTCATGCGCGGGGAGGGGGAGGGCGGGGTACTATCTCGTACAAAATGGACGTCCTCAAGATTATACAGTTCCTGAACTTGTTGACAAATATTTCACCTGAAAGTTATTTATTGTTTGGATACCTCACGGCATAGGGGGAAATAGGAATCACAATAACNCTATATTGGGGATTATACCTCATACAAATTCCTTTGTGAAACATCTTAATCTCCAGCTCTATAAGCACACATGCACAAACACACACACACACAAACATGCACATACTAACACACACAATCTCACTCATAAACTCAAACACACTCTGACAGACACACACCCACACTCACACAAAGTTGTCCACCCAATCATTGCAACAATCACTTCATCGATATGCCTGTAACAGATTGTGCGACCCGCTTCACCATCTTACGTCACGACGGCCGCCCAGTGAGGAAATGAAGGAGGTGGGGTGCGGGTGGGGGGGGGGCAACGTATCAAGATCATGTTACATAGTTTGTCAGACTTAACGGTAAATCTCACCTTGACGGGGGTGAGCAAAGTCATGATCTGATGGTCGTACAAACATGTCTCTTTAAATATCGGACGGTGCACGGGCACCAGGTAGATAATTTGTTCTAGTTGGATGACACCTTGTTTAAGGCTTTGTTGTTACAGCCGCTGACTGTGATATGCGTTATGAGGTATATGAGTTTTTGTGTTGGTCGTTATTGTGAAGGACTCTATATGCGCAATCCATACAAATGTATATCCAGGCGTTATGGTGAATCAAATATGGCAATGTTATAGACTTGATGTTTTTGAGGTATGCGGTCAATGTTTTACTAATCTTTCTTCGTAAAAAGACACATTGTTTTTATAAGTATAATTGAAATTTGTGATCAGTCATGAATTTTTTATTATTTTAATTTTCAAATTCAGGAATAGGGAGAATTTTGAGGTGACTCGACATTTGCCATGTTTTTAATGTGAATGTGTGTGTGGTTTAACTCAGTTACTTAAGTTGTGATAAGGTCAAAGAGATAACAGAGCGTCAACGTGGAAACAATTTAATTCTCGTGAGATTATCCCAAGGTCATGTGACATTGACCATAACGTGTCCACTCCGTCTGTTTTCAACAAATTTTGCAAAGAGACGCTCGAGAAAAAGTGACGTCGAAGCAGCCATTCAGCTAAAAAGGGAGATATAATAATAATAATAATAATAATAATAATAATAATAATAATAATAATAATAATAATAATAATAATAATAATAATACTTGTATCATTGAAGACAGAGAGAATGAAAGGGAGGGGGCGAGAAACGTGAAGTTCCGCACCAAACTTTTGTATTGGACACAGTGACGCACACAAACGAAGTTTATTACGTTCAACGTAAACTATTTATAAAACGTTCATAAAAGTTTAACGTATATTTAAAATCGATTTTTCATTGCCAGGTCGGGGAAGGAAAAGTGAGGCAGGGGGGGTAGGGGGGTGGGGGGTCACAAACCCAGCAACACATGTTGCAACGAATCAGTTAAAATATAACATTTTTCATTCTAAGATCGACACATGCATATGAAAGTTGTTCTAGTTTACAAATATATGAATCCCCAGGGCACCAGGTGTTCAATATGTGAATAAAAGAAACTGTAGATATCTTTGACAGTCAAAGGTAGCCGTCCAAAGTTAGCCGTCCAAAGGTAGCCGTCCAAAGGTAGCCGTCCAAAGGTAGCCGTCCAAAGGTAGCCGTCCAAAGGTAGCCGTCCAAAGGTAGCCGTCCAAAGGATAACCCCAATACTGGACGGCATGTATCTTTCAATTTAAACTACAACAAGATTTTTAAACCAAAATCATGAAAATTCAAAGTGTAAAAAGTCAACTAAAACAAATTTTTTAAAATTAAAAAAAAGTCCAAATACTCAGAGGCAAAGACGTAAAAATCCAGACAGTTTTACTCAAATCTTCAACTAAAAAAAATTAATTCATATTTTCAAACACAAAATACGTTTTTAAAAAGAGCGGCATTTAATTTTGACCTTTTAAAAATTTCATGAAGAACTAGTCTGGAAATGTTGAGTATCTGAAACCAAATACAGATCACTGAAACACATTGGACAATTCAGTTAACGACAAGCATAGGACCCGTACACTTCACTATCAAGTTACCAAAGAGTTTTAGTTATAATTTTTTGTATTTAAAAATCTCCATATCATGGTCATTGCGCGTTGTTGAATTCAGACACTATTGCTCGTGTGGTCTGATAGAGACAGCCGGAGATGAGAACACCAAGTGATCCACGGGTACGCACCACATGTGCGGACGTTAGCTCTCTCTGGCGCACACTTGTCCGATCGTTCAAAAATTCACTTCTGCCATCAACATCATTCAAACGATGGATACAAGCTGCGTGCGTCACGACGTTGACAGATGAAACAGAGCCACCCCCCCCCCTTCTGAACCCGACCGGCTCATGTCCGCCCATATATGTGTCCATTGATTAGTAATGCATGCATTTATAATGTACTATGGAGCGTAGCTACTATTGCGTACAACACAATAATAATGGTCGTTCACATGTGACCTCAAGGGTTAACGAATAATTCATTCTATAATTCATGAACTATTGAGCAGTTGGGAGATGTGAACGTCATTTGGGGTGGACGTATCCAGTTGTGGCTGTGAACGTATCAGTTTGGGCTGTGAACGTATCCAGTTTGGGTTGTGACGTATCAGTGTGGGTGTCACATATGTCAATGCGGAGATGTGAACGTATAGGGTTTTGGGTGGACATTCGTCACGTGACGTGGTAAAGTATAATTTACGGTGTATTGATGCTGCTTCTAGTAAGATACTCGCTCTACAGCGGATACTGGGCACAAGGATGTACACGGATGTAACTGCTGAAACGATGTTTTGAGTATCAACGTTCTTTCTTCCTGTGAGTATGACGTCACGGACCAAACCATCAACTAATCATCGAGTTGTAAGACCATGCAATGGCTTATAATTAACGTTTCTTTTAGCTAAGACCTGCATTCATCTAGCTCATTCTTAACGTTAGTGCTGAATTGTTTCGGTAAATGTGTAACCGACTTTCTGGATTCAAATGTATGTCAGTGTGTCAGTAAATGGTGACGTGCTGCGATCCTGCTCCGTTTTAAAATTAATTTTTGTGTGGATTGTGATGTCTTTCAGAATACGTACTTTCATTGTGAGGCGCTAGTTGTGAGGCCTGACTTAAGCCGTGTAGACAGTGGTGAGGCGCTAGTTGTGAGACCTGACTTAAGCCATTTGGACAGTTTTGTAATGTTTACATTGTATATATCTTTTAAAAATTTTATTTTACATTTCATTTAAATTCACAAATTCGTCCGCTGTCCAATCAAAGTATTTTTTCCCCATAAGCAACATTTGTCACCGAATATTAAAAAAACTAGTGTATCACCCGTCAAAAATGACGGAAGTTTTCAAAATAAAATACACATCAGATTAAAAAATAACGTAATACAGAACTTTCATTTATTTTTATTTGATTCATTTATTATCATATTGAACAATTTTATGCGGAACGTTCGAAAAGTGTTATTTTTGGTGCAGTAATTTGGTGCGCTGCAAGTTATTTTTTTTTATTGGGGAAGTTTAGTTTTTCATCGGAACCTTCGCCTTGCTTTGTGCGGCTGTTCTATTTCATCGGATGGCTATGTTACTATGACGTAATTTTCTAGGATAAAGTGACCGGGGTCAGAGGCGACGATATCGTTATATGTGTGTGGCTTGACATTTGAATGGAAATCTTACAGACAGCATGTCATCTGGCAATATCTCGACAAGTAGCATCCTAGGTGACGTCATCAGTACGACGATAGCTAACTGCACCAACAGCACCCTCGCATGTAGCAGTGACAAGGACAGCAACTCGACCGATGGTAAGCTGGTAGTTCACTTACTTGCAAGTTAGATCGTAATTGATATGGTAATGACTTGGAGGTGGTTTAATTATAATATTAGATAAGTAACTTGTAAAACAGTGTTATTGCTTTTAAACATTGATAAACATGACCTTTAAATATTAGACCTTACATTACCCAAAGGCAGTGAGAATTTAGACCTTACATTACCCAAAGGCAGTGAGAATTTAGACCTTAAATTACCCAAAGGCAGTGAGAATTTAGACCTTACATTACCCAAAGGCAGTGAGAATTTAGACCTTACATTACACAAAGGCAGTGAGAATTTAGACCTTACATTACCCAAAGGCAGTGAGAATTTAGACCTTACATTACCCAAAGGCAGTGAGAATTTAGACCTTACATTACCCAAAGGCAGTGAGAATTTAGACCTTACATTACCCAAAGGCAGTGAGAATTTAGACCTTACATTACCCAAAGGCAGTGAGAATTTAGACCTTACATTACCCAAAGGCAGTGAGAATTTAGACCTTACATTACCCAAAGGCAGTGAGAATTTAGACCTTACATTACCCAAAGGCAGTGAGAATTTAGACCTTACATTACCCAAAGGCAGTGAGAATTTAGACCTTACATTACCCAAAGTCAGTGAGAATTTAGACCTTACATTACCCAAAGGCAGTGAGAATTTAGACCTTACATTACCCAAAGGCAGTGAGAATTTAGACCTTACATTACCCAAAGGCAGTGAGAATTTAGACCTTACATTACCCAAAGGCAGTGAGAATTTAGACCTTACATTACCCAAAGGCAGTGAGAATTTAGACCTTACATTACCCAAAGGCAGTGAGAATTTAGACCTTACATTACCCAAAGGCAGTGAGAATTTAGACCTTACATTACCCAAAGGCAGTGAGAATTTAGACCTTACATTACCCAAAGGCAGTGAGAATTTAGACCTTACATTACCCAAAACAAGTCTAAATAAAACGAGGTATGTGCAATTATTTTGAATTATTTAAAGGAAGAAAAATAAATAAGAGTTTAAAAAAAAAGATAAAAAAAAACCACGTTTTTATAAGCGGACTAAAAAGAAGAAAATAATATTTTTTTTCACAGAATTGTGAAGTAAAAATCTTTTTCTGGTTTGATAAAAATTTCAAACTTATATGCTCAAGTACTATGATGTAATATGAGTAAAAACGTGGGCGGGCGCTTTTTAGGCGTTTTGGCTAAAAATGATTAGGGTTTACAAATGACGAGTAAGAAAATGAGTGAATTGAATGAGTTGAGCCTGAGATCGACGCCGCGCTGCAGTTTAGAACTACCGCGCAACAAATTTTATTAGGGATAATATAGTACAATGTATCTCTCTCTGTTTGTGGGGTGTACACTTTTTTTAATTGGTGGGGATGCTGCGCACGAGTTTGTTATTTTGCACAAGGAACATCAAAATTAGAGAGAAGATTGGCTGCTATACCGGCCTTAATTTATTTAGAATTTAGAAATTCAATTTGAGCATCACCAGACCAGTATGACGCTATAATTTAATCATCCTCATTATCAAACAAGGATGGAGAAAAACCTGGCACTGGAATATAGACGAAAGAAAACAAGGAGAGAAGCCTTCCGTGAACAAACAACAACAGCGACAACTACAATGTTACTGTTATAGTCATTATTCATGTGATACTGCTTCTTCACTCTTTACTTATCACTGATCGGTAAATGCATAAAATAAAACCAGGGTATTAGTAGGCCTGACAGGACGTAACACAACAGCGAACGTTTCGGCAAAGAGCCTTCTTCAACGGACAAATAGTACACAAATGAAACGAATAAAACGAAATAATAGAAAAAAACACTTAGCTGCGGTGAAATCCAAGTAGTCCAGTAGAGATAAAGCAAGGAGAGAAAAGTAAGAGCTTTCTTGTACAAACACACCCGGCCGGGTCAGTCTGGAGAATAGACTAATCCATGAATATGGGACTCTTACACCACATGGGATCAACGTTGTGTTCGCACTGACAAGCTGATTGATTGGCCACACCCACCCTTTCCTTTCCTATTTAAGCTCTTACTTTTCTCTCCTTGCTTTATCTCTACTGGACTACTTGGATTTCACCGCAGCTAAGTGTTTTTTTCTATTATTTCGTTTTATTCGTTTCATTTGTGTACTATTTGTCCGTTGAAGAAGGCTCTTTGCCGAAACGTTCGCTGTTGTGTTACGTCCTGTCAGGCCTACTAGTACCCTGGTTTTATTTTATGCATTTACCTTTTTAAAAGCCTGATTGCAGTCTCACCCCCATTACTTTATCACTGATCGCCATGTTTTGTTTTCTTGCGGCTATTTCTCAGCGTTTGCTCATGCTTAGTTACGTTACATTATATTTATTGACTTTCTGGCCTTCAAACTAATACAACGATCGGATTTCTGGAGACAAAAGTTTCTCAACAATGGCTGCCTACATTACGAACCAACTTGACAATGAGGCTCAGTCACGTGGTACTGACGGGGCTCAGTCACGTGGTACTGACGGGGCTCAGTCACGTGGTATTGTCTGGCGTAATGTAGCGTTTCAAGAAGACATTCAACCGCTTAGGTGGAACGGTTTAGTGGATATAAGAGGTGGATCCGAAATGCAATGCAGAAAATGGATTCGTAACTACGTGTGTGAGAAAATGAATGACGTTTGAGCCTCAAATAATGGGATGGTAGGATGGGTGTGTGATTGTTGGATTGGGGTGTGATGGTAGAATGGGGTGTGATGGTAGGATGGGGGAGTGATGGTAGTCGGGTGCCAAATGATGGTGGATGGGATGTGATGGTAGGATGGGTGGTGATGTGGATGGGGTGTGTGGTGGGATGGGGTGTGATGGTAGGATGGGGTGTGATGGTAGGATGGGGTGTGATGTTGGGATGGGGTGTGATGTGGTGGGGTGTGATGGTAGGATGTGGGTGTGATGTGGATGGGGTGTGATGGTAGGATGGGGTGTGTGGTGATGGGTGTGATGGTAGGATGGGGTGTGATGGTGGATGGGGTGTGTGGTAGGTGGGTGTGACGGTGGGATGGGGTGTGATGTGGATGGGGTGTGATGGTGAATTTTGTCTGATGTGGGATGTGTCGGGTGCAAAATGTGGTGGATGTTTGGTGGGATGTGGTTTGTGGGGTGGGATGTGGGGGATGTGGTTTGTGTGGTGTGTAGCATGTAATACTTTTGACGTTAATAGAAGAATGGATGAAGTATCAATTGAACGATTTGTAATCGATGTAAAATGGGTGCGATTGGGACTTTATGTAAAAATATTTTCTTTAATAGAAATCAATAAAATATTTATCGTGCTCAGCTCCTTGACTTTATGGATCTTGTCTCTCAGGCAATTCCTGAAAATTTAGTTAAAATTTCGTACAGAATGGGTAGACATCCCAGGTCCTTGACTTCACAAATTCATATTAGAAATTTTGTAAACTTTATATGAACACCCCCCCCACCCCCACCCACCCACACACACCACAACATAATGTACAGTAGATGTGCTATTACCGTGTGCGTGCTATCACCGCGTTCTATAACCATGTTCTGTAACCATGTTCTTTAACCATGTTCTGTAACCATGTTCTGTAACAATGTTCTGTAACCATGTTCTGTAACCATGTTCTGTAACCATGTTCTGTAACCATGTTCTGTAACAATGTTCTGTAACAATGTTCTTTAACCGTGTTCTGTTACTGTGTATCGCTTCATTGCCTATGTGGCCGCCTATAAATGACGTTACGAACGAAAAGCAAAAGCACACATTTGTGACGATGTGTGATGTGGGGGAGGGGGGTGTTTGAGAAATGTGACGTAACATCAAAACTCGCAACTTTAAATAAAATTTCGACTTAAATATTTGGTTTATTACAATTTATTTTATGTCGTTTTAAATGACTTCACGCGTGTTACGATATTAGAGTGCAGCCTTACACTAAATACATACTTAAATAACAAAAAATGTGATACAAAACATGCTCTTTTTCCAATAGAAACAGCTTTTATGGGGGAGGGAAGCTTTGTGACGTCAGATTGGAGGGGGTCTAAGTTTGTGTGACGACTCGTGTCGATGAGTGAATAATCGTCCAAAATTGCGTGACGTCATCTATGGGCGGGCCCTTAAGGACAAAAACAGAAATACAAATTACACCGAGGAATTCCACTGCCCACTAAACTGCCCACTGTCCACCTGACTGCCTACTGCCCTCTAAACTGCCCACTGTCCACCTGACTGCCTAATGCCCTCTAAACTGCCCACTGTCCACCTGACTGCCTACTGCCCTCTAAACTGCCCACTGTCCACCTGACTGCCTACTGCCCTCTAAACTGCCCACTGTCCACCTGACTGCCTACTGCCCACTAAACTGCCCACTCTCTGGTCTGAGAAATTCCACGATTGCGAGGGTCGAATTGATCGATGGGTGACCAAAACCACTTTCTCTCCCCCCCCCTCTTTTCCCCGTCCACTAATGAAGGCGGAGCGGTCATCGAGTTCCTTTCACCAATCTTGCTGACCAGGCTACAACGTTAAATTGAGTTAAGTTGGAACTTAGCAAACGTTCAGGAGTTACCGCATAGGCCAGTGATCGTGAACCTATGAAACTTAGTTATAATCTCAACACACCCCCTTCTCCCCCCCTACCGACCCGATGTACTAAGACACTTGCTTTTCTTTTGTGTGTACCATAACTTTCTTTCGAGTTCGTGGTGGTTCTAATGTTTCCTTTTGAACATTCTCGGGCTTAGTAGACCTTGGCGGCGCCCATCCCTCTCCAGGTCAGCGGAGGATTTCATAGCGTTAGTCATTCATCAACATTTTTATACTGGCTTTAACGTGGGCTAGATCCCACGCCCCCTCAGCTTGTGAGGCGAGCGCACTATTGACTTCCCTATCCAGGCACTTGCCTATTAACAATTAACATTTTCCACGCCTTTACAATTTTCGGTGCGTTTCTCATTTTCGTTCTGATTTTCTTGTCAAGTTTACAAGAATAAAAATAATTAAACGTGAGAAACAAATCATTCTCTTCCAAAAAAAAACCGCAACTATAAATATTTGACCCCACAGACCTACACCAGGCCTTGACCCTAATTGTTAGCAGATGGCGGAGTGAAATAGCCTTTGTCTATAAATAACAGCGCAAATCTCGCGTACCCCGAGAGTGAGCGCATCATACGTCACAGTCATACGACATATAATTTTATTTATAGAAAGGCCTTGAAGGAGTGGCGCGAAAAGTGTTCAACATAAAATAATCCTATTCGCTGCGCAGTAAACAAAGTAACATTATGACTAAAAGTGCACGGCCATTTCTAACCACACTACTTTCTGAATAAATATTAAGTGAATACACTGCATTTAAATGAGAACCCCCCTCCCCCCACCCCCCCACACACACACCAAACTGGATGTAGTGCATTATGAAAGTGAAACACCGGAAACATAAATTATGTGAAGAGGACTTTATCCGGATATTTCAATCCTTCTTCTTCTTCCTCGGCTGGAGAACTTGAATTATTCTCACTCACTTACACCATCTTCTGTTGTTCGTAGGTCACTCTGACCTGGCTCGTTGGATCCGTCTTCCTCTGTGTCCTATTGATCTTGGAAATCACTTGGCCCTCCCCCCCCACCCCCAAACACTTCAGCGTCTTTATGCCAGCATCACCACATTTGTTATAAGTCTTCTTCTTCATTACGGACGCTCCTTAAATACTGAAGATTATTGCGTCCTACGCTTATACACGTCTTTCATTTTGATTAAAGTTTTGAATGTTGATAGTGTGCAGGTTGTCCTGGCTTGTTCATACAACCCATTACACGCTCAATTGTCAGATGGGAAGACAACCCATTACACGCTCGAATGTCAGATGGGAAGACAACCCACTCCATGCTCGAATGTCAGACGGGTAAAAAGGATTCAACAATGGTCTCTTCCATGGACAAGATTGTTTCAACAGTGGCCTGTCTCTGGCTGAACGTATGACAAGATTGTTCCAACAGTGGCCTGTCTCTGGCTGAACGTATGACAAGATTGTTCCAACAGTGGCCTGTCTCTGGCTGAACGTATGACAAGATTGTTTCAACAGTGGCCTGTCTCTGGCTGAACGTATGACAAGATTGTTTCAACAGTGGCCTGTCTCTGGCTGAACGTATGACAAGATTGTTTCCAACAGTGGCCTGTCTCTGGCTGAACGTATGACAAGATTGTTCCAACAGTGGCCTGTCTCTGGCTGAACGTATGACAAGATTGTTTCAACAGTGGCCTGTCTCTGGCTGAACGTATGACAAGATTGTTCCAACAGTGGCCTGTCTCTGGCTGAACGTATGACAAGATTGTTCCAACAGTGGCCTGTCTCTGGCTGAACGTATGACAAGATTGTTTCAACAGTGGCCTGTCTCTGGCTGAACGTATGACAAGATTGTTTCAACAGTGGCCTGTCTCTGGCTGAACGTATGACAAGATTGTTTCCAACAGTGGCCTGTCTCTGGCTGAACGTATGACAAGATTGTTCCAACAGTGGCCTGTCTCTGGCTGAACGTATGACAAGATTGTTTCAACAGTGGCCTGTCTCTGGCTGAACGTATGACAAGATTGTTTCAACAGTGGCCTGTCTCTGGCTGAACGTATGACAAGATTGTTCCAACAGTGGCCTGTCTCTGGCTGAACGAATGACAAGATTGTTCCAACAGTGGCCTGTCTCTGGCTGAACGTATGACAAGATTGTTTCAACAGTGGCCTGTCTCTGGCTGAACGTATGACAAGATTGTTTCAACAGTTGTATGTACTATGTGGAACATCTGACAAGCTCCGCCCCTCTTGTTCTTCCGTTCTGCTCACTCTTCAATGACTTCTTTCTTCTGACTACAAAGTGAATGGCGTATCTCATTATGTCACGTGCTTTCTTGGAATGCACTTTAATGTAGCACCAGTCCCAAAACAAAAGGTTTAATTTGCTGTAAAACCTCGATCTCATTCAGTGCAATAACAATAACAATAACATTGCCCGGCAATCTCCTTCAACACAAGAACGATGAAGACAAAACAAGCGGGGCGGGGACCCAACCGCAGGCTTTGTCTTCATGTCCATCATTTTACGGATTGTTTGTTCATGAGTCTGTTGTTCCGGCGTGCGGTTCTTTCTATTAAGAGTTTTCGCTCTATGGGACAATCCCCTATTCTAAGGCGTCATTTATAGTTAGTTCTGCGGGTATCAATATAAGATTTTCAAGAATAACAAAAGACGACAATAATAATAAAATAATAATCACGACCATCATTTTTCAAGAGGATTAATCGAAGATCTTTTGCATAATCTATTTTATAAAGATTATTATTGAACACTTATGATGCATTCCATCATTACCCTAGAAAAGATGTAAGCTGAAGGTGTATTTGAGTCCACCCCACGAGACAAGATGTAAGCTGAAGGTGTATTTGAGTCCACCCCACGAGACAAGATGTAAGCGGCAAGTGTATTTGAGTCTATCCCACGAGACAAGATGTAAGCGGCAAGTGTATTTGAGTCTATCCCACGAGACAAGATTTAAGCGGCAAGTGTATTTGAGTCTATCCCACGAGACAAGATGTAAGTGGCAAGTGTATTTGAGTCTATCCCACGAGACAAGATGTAAGCGGCAAGTGTATTTGAGTCTATCCCACGAGACAAGATGTAAGTGGCAAGTGAATTTGAGTCCACCCCACGAGACAAGATGTAAGCGGCAAGTGTATTTGAGTCCACCCCACGAGACAAGATGTAAGCGGCAAGTGTATTTGAGTCCACCCCACGAGACAAGATGTAAGCGGCAAGTGTATTTGAGTCCACCCCACGAGACAAGATGTAAGCGGCAAGTATATTTGAGTCCACCCCACGAGACAAGATGTAAGCGGCAAGTGTATTTGAGTCTGCCCATCCCACATTCACGAGATATCGATTCCTCCTCCCCCCTCCCCGTGCACAAGTCCTGGAAGCGAGAGTTGTCTCCACTTATCACGAGCTTGTTGTGACGCTCACCTAGGGAACAGTGCCAGCAGCACGCGACTCACCATTTGGCACGTGTGTGTAGTGTGTAATTATAACCTGAACGTTTCTCTAATTTCTGTGTATCGTGTGACACTGGTAAGGGGAATGACTACAGTAGCAGTGGGTGGAGGTGGAGGGGGGATTGTCTAATTTAATTTTTATCTCGTTTGGAATTTAACATTTCAATTTGGAATATTATTAGTTGATATTGTACCGGTACAATTAATGTTTGTACACAAATGTTGGCTGCTACTTCAGTTATAATACGGTCGTTAAAATAAGACAAGTATTTGTGAGGTAGAAATGAATCCGTTAGAGTAAATTCTTAGCAAGTGTGTTTTCCAAAGATCCTATGAATTATTCGCTATCTAATTAGTTGTGCCGCCTTGTAGCTGTATGATATTGATTCGGTTTTTAAATAGGATTTGATGAACGGAAAGAAGGTGAGGTAGTTAGCTTTTATGATCTAAGTTTTTTGACAGAGGTATTTGTAATACACTGTGTCTAGCACATTTTTGTTTTTGAATACCCGTTGGCTCGATATCATATCAAATGCTGATATGGATCTTGTTGTTGTTGTCTTTAAATCTCCTTTTTGAAAAAAATGTCTTTGTTTTAATGTATTTTTATTTTCGTTGACGTTCCCACCTCACTCTTTTGTCCTCTGGCACGTTTCCTTCTAGGATTCTATTTCTCAAATTAATAAAAGTAGCCTTTCACGCACCGTTGACGCTAACCAGTAGTTAACAGTTAAATATCAGTGGGCGAAACCAAAGACTCATCCACATCCTCATCCACATCCTCATCCACATCCTCATCCACATCCTCATCCACATCCTCATCCACATCCTCATCCACATCCACATCCACATCCTCTGACGTAAACAATTGTACCTGCCAACCACCCTAAACCCAACCAAGTATAAAATTCTATTAAGAATTAGATAATCAAGAATTTCCAAAGGACGGAGGAAAATGACATATAACATGACATATAAAATGACATATAAAATGACATATAAAATGACAGATAAAATGACATATAAAATGACACATAAAAATAAATAATTCAATGAACTATTTGTCATTTAAAAAAAATATATTTTAGTAGAAATTTTCAATTCCTAACAATCGTTACTTATTAATATAGTCTATGCTTTTTTAATTTTAATTCTATATCTTTTATCAGTAACTTGTAACAAAGCCCGCCCAAGGACGGGAATAAGTGTAGGGTGACCTGTGAAGTTCATGGACGCTATGTTTTGGTAGTTGTTATGCTGAAGCGTTTGCAGGACATTGTCGTCGCAGGGCAAGGGATGTGGACAACAACAACAACAAAAACAACAAAAACAACAAAAACAACAACAGCAGCAACAGCACCAACAGCAAAAACAGCAACAAC
This sequence comes from Ampullaceana balthica, assembly GCA_944989445.1. Lineage (NCBI taxonomy): Eukaryota > Metazoa > Mollusca > Gastropoda > Lymnaeidae > Ampullaceana > Ampullaceana balthica. The sequence goes on from CALYLW010001740.1 coordinate 125,087, forward strand.
AACAATAACAACAACCACAAAACAACAAAACAACAACAACAAAACAACAACAAAAATAACAACAACAAAACAACAACAATAACAGCAACAAAAAACAAACAACACTTAAAACTCTTGCCACTACCCCCCAGGGCCATCAAGGAAAAAGCATTTAACAGAATTGTCATTGGAATAAGCGGCAGGCATAGTGGGAACAACATAATGAATTATGACCAAAAAAACTGCACCAAAAATAACTCGTTTTGAACCTCCGCGTGATATGTAAATTTTTCTCCGCTAGTGATTGGCTGTAAGAGTCATATGCGTTTGAGGGACCAATCGCTATAGATGACGGAACAGAAAGGACAGAAACTTGCCTTTTATTATATAAATTAATGGGGATGAGACTGCAATCAGGCTTTTAAATAGGTAAATTTATGATACCCTGTTTTTTTTATATCATAAATTTACCTTTTATTATATAGGATACCGTAAAGGTTATATCCCGTCATATAATTAAAAAAAGTTTTAAATAACTTACACGCCCAAAAAATGTGACCTTCCTACTCCACCGCTCCACAAATTACCCAAGTCAATCTCTCACACCAAATCTATGTTCCCTTTAAGCTACGCGGCTGCGCAGATATATGACCGACATTTTAGAATTACAGTGCAGCAAATTTTGAAAAGAATTATATCTGTACTTGTGGGTGTCAATTTTGCTAAAAATGGGACGCTGTTCTACTTTCCACACGAATATGTTATTTTTGAACACTTACCAACAAACCTCAAGGGGCCGATTGCACAATACCTCTTAGCCCCTCCCCATCACGAAATCCCCATGGTGACGCCCCTGCTCATACTCCCGAGTTTTAATGCATTTTATGGAGAAGTATAACATTACAATATTTATGTAAAAATATCTTGTAGACGATGCGCTTTTTTTCATTTCTGTAAAACGGGTTGACAGTCTGTTCACTTAGTGGCTATTTGATAGGCTAACCTGTGCCTAGACAGTCTGTTCACTTAGTGGCTATTTGATAGGCTAACCTGTGTCTAGACAGTCTGTTCACTTAGTGGCTATTTGATAGGCTAACCTGTGCCTAGACAGTCTGTTCACTTAGTGGCTATTTGATAGGCTAACCTGTGCCTAGACAGTCTGTTCACTTAGTGGCTATTTGATAGGCTAACCTGTGCCTAGACAGTCTGTTCACTTAGTGGCTATTTGATAGGCTAACCTGTGCCTAGACAGTCTGTTCACTTAGTGGCTATTTGATAGGCTAACCTGTGTCTAGACAGTCTGTTCACTTAGTGGCTATTTGATAGGCTAACCTGTGCCTAGACAGTCTGTTCACTTAGTGGCTATTTGATAGGCTAACCTGTGTCTAGCTGATTTGACAGCCCGTTCACTTAGTGGCTATTTCATAGGCTAACCTGTGTCTAGCTGATTTGACAGCCCGTTCACTTAGTGGCTATTTCATAGGCTAACCTGTGTCTAGCTGATTTGACAGCCCGTTCACTTAGTGGCTATTTCATAGGCTAAACTGTGCCTAGCTGATTTGACAGCCCGTTCACTTAGTGGCTATTTGATAGGCTAACCTGTGCCTAGACAGTCTGTTCACTTAGTGGCTATTTGATAGGCTAACCTGTGTCTAGACAGTCTGTTCACTTAGTGGCTATTTGATAGGCTAACCTGTGTCTAGACAGTCTGTTCACTTAGTGGCTATTTGATAGGCTAACCTGTGCCTAGACAGTCTGTTCACTTAGTGGCTATTTGATAGGCTAACCTGTGCCTAGACAGTCCAGTCTGTTCACTTAGTGGCTATTTGATAGGCTAACCTGTGTCTAGACAGTCTGTTCACTTAGTGGCTATTTGATAGGCTAACCTGTGCCTAGACAGTCTGTTCACTTAGTGGCTATTTGATAGGCTAACCTGTGTCTAGCTGATTTGACAGCCCGTTCACTTAGTGGCTATTTCATAGGCTAACCTGTGTCTAGCTGATTTGACAGCCCGTTCACTTAGTGGCTATTTCATAGGCTAACCTGTGTCTAGCTGATTTGACAGCCCGTTCACTTAGTGGCTATTTCATAGGCTAACCTGTGTCTAGCTGATTTGACAGCCCGTTCACTTAGTGGCTATTTCATAGGCTAACCTGTGTCTAGCTGATTTGACAGCCCGTTCACTTAGTGGCTATTTCATAGGCTAAACTGTGCCTAGCTGATTTGACAGCCCGTTCACTTAGTGGCTATTTGATAGGCTAACCTGTGCCTAGCTCATTTGACAGCTTGTTCACCTAGTGGCTATTTGATAGGCTAACCTGTGTCTAGCTCATTTGCTCTCCCGTTAGTAATTTCTATGCACACTTTCAGAGGCAACTCCGTATTAGGTTAAGTTACGGCTGACATTAAAGACAACAACATCATCACAACAAACACCACCAACAACACACCATCATACAACAAACACCACCAACAACAACATCATACAACAAACACCACCAACAACAACATCATACAACAAACACCACCAACAACAACATCATACAACAAACAACACCAACAACAACATCATACAACAAACACCACCAACAACAACATCATACAACAAACACCACCAACAACAACATCATACAACAAACATACCACCAACAACAACATCATACAACAAACACCACCAACAACAACATCATACAACAAACAACACCAACAACAACATCATACAACAAACACCACCAACAACAACATCATACAACAAACACCACCAACAACAACATCATACAACAAACACCACCAACAACAACATCATACAACAAACACCACCAACAACAACATCATACAACAAACACCACCAACAACAACATCATACAACAAACACCACCAACAACAACATCATACAACAAACACCACCAACAACAACATCATACAACAAACACCACCAACAACAACATCATACAACAAACACACCAACAACAACATCATACAACAAACACCACCAACAACAACATCATACAACAAACACCACCAACAACATCATACAACAAACACCACCAACAACAACATCATACAACAAACACCACCAACAACAACATCATACAACAAACACCACCACAACAACATCATACAACAAACACCACCAACAACATCATACAACAAACACCACCAACAACAACATCATACAACAAACACCACCACCAACAACATCATACAACAAACACCACCAACAACAACATCATACAACAAACACCACCAACAACAACATCATACAACAAACACCACCACAACAACATCATACAACAAACACCACCAACAACAACATCATACAACAAACACCACCAACAACAACATCATACAACAAACACCACCAACAACAACATCATACAACAAACACCACCACCAACAACATCATACAACAAACACCACCAACAACAACATCATACAACAAATACCACCAACAACATCATACAACAAACACCACCACCAACAACATCATACAACAAACACCACCAACAACAACATCATACAACAAACACCACCAACAACAACACCATACAACAAACACCACCAACAACAACATCATACAACAAACACCACCACCAACAACATCATACAACAAACAACACCAACAACAACATCATACAACAAACACCACCAACAACAACATCATACAACAAACACCACCACCAACAACAACATACAACAAACAACACCAACAACAACATCATACAACAAACACCACCAACAACAACATCATACAACAAATACCACCAACAACATCATACAACAAACACCACCACCAACAACATCATACAACAAACCACCAACAACAACATCATACAACAAACACCACCACCAACAACATCATACAACAAACACCACCAATAACAACATCATACAACAAACACCACCAACAACAACATCATACAACAAACATAAACCACCAACAACAACATTATACAACAAACAACACCAACAACAACATTATACAACAAACACCACAAATAACAACATCATACAACAAACACCACCAACAACAACATCATACAACAAACATAAACCACCAACAACAACATCATACAACAAACAACACCAACAACAACATCATACAACAAACACCACCACAACAACAACATACAACAAACACCACCAACAACAACATCATACAACAAACACCACCAACAACAACATCATACAACAAACACCACCAACAACAACATCATACAACAAACAACACCAACAACAACATCATACAACAAACACCACCAACAACAACATCATACAACAAACACCACCAACAACAACATCATACAACAAACACCACCACCAACAACATCATACAACAAACACCACCAACAACAACATCATACAACAAACACCACCAACAACAACATCATACAACAAACACCACCAACAACAACATCATACAACAAACACCACCACAACAACATCATACAACAAACACCACCAACAACAACATCATACAACAAATACCACCAACAACATCATACAACAAACACCACCAACAACAACATCATACAACAAACACCACCAACAACAACATCATACAACAAACACCACCAACAACATCATACAACAAACATAAACCACCAACAACAACATCATACAACAAACAACACCAACAACAACATCATACAACAAACACCACCACCAACAACAACATACAACAAACACCACCAACAACAACATCATACAACAAACACCACCAACAACAACATCATACAACAAACATAAACCACCAAAAACAACATTATACAACAAACAACACCAACAACAACATTATACAACAAACACCACCAACAACAACATCATACAACAAACACCACCAACAACAACACCATACAACAAACACCACCAACAACAACAACATTATACAACAAACACCACCACCAACAACATCATACAACAAACACCACCACCCACAACATCATACAACAAACACCACCAACAACATCATACAACAAACAACACCAACAACAACATCATACAACAAACACCACCACCAACAACATCATACAACAAACACCACCAACAACAACATCATACAACAAACAACACCAACAACAACATCATACAACAAACACCACCAACAACAACATCATACAACAAACACCACCACCAACAACATCATACAACAAACACCACCAACAACAACATCATACAACAAACACCACCAACAACAACAACATACAACAAACACCACCAACAACAACATCATACAACAAACACCACCACCAACAACATCATACAACAAACACCACCAACAACAACATCATACAACAAATACCACCAACAACATCATACAACAAACACCACCACCAACAACATCATACAACAAACACCACCAACAACAACATCATACAACAAACACCACCAACAACAACACCATACAACAAACACCACCAACAACAACATCATACAACAAACACCACCACCAACACCATCATACAACAAACAACACCAACAACAACATCATACAACAAACACCACCAACAACAACATCATACAACAAACACCACCACCAACAACAACATACAACAAACAACACCAACAACAACATCATACAACAAACACCACCAACAACAACATCATACAACAAATACCACCAACAACATCATACAACAAACACCACCACCAACAACATCATACAACAAACGCCACCAACAACAACATCATACAACAAACACCACCACCAACAACATCATACAACAAACACCACCAATAACAACATCATACAACAAACACCACCAACAACAACATCATACAACAAACATAAACCACCAACAACAACATTATACAACAAACAACACCAACAACAACATTATACAACAAACACCACAAATAACAACATCATACAACAAACACCACCAACAACAACATCATACAACAAACATAAACCACCAACAACAACATCATACAACAAACAACACCAACAACATTATCATACTACAAACACCACCAACAACAACAACATACAACAAACACCACCAACAACAACATCATACAACAAACACCACCAACAACAACATCATACAACAAACACCACCAACAACAACAACATACAACAAACAACACCAACAACAACATCATACAACAAACACCACCAACAACAACATCATACAACAAACACCACCAACAACAACATCATACAACAAACACCACCACCAACAACATCATACAACAAACACCACCAACAACAACATCATACAACAAACACCACCAACAACAACAACATACAACAAACACCACCAACAACAACATCATACAACAAACACCACCACCAACAACATCATACAACAAACACCACCAACAACAACATCATACAACAAATACCACCAACAACATCATACAACAAACACCACCAACAACAACATCATACAACAAACACCACCACCAACAACATCATACAACAAACACCACCAACAACAACATCATACAACAAACACCACCAACAACAACACCATACAACAAACACCACCAACAACAACATCATACAACAAACACCACCACCAACAACATCATACAACAAACAACACCAACAACAACATCATACAACAAACACCACCAACAACAACATCATACAACAAACACCACCACCAACAACAACATACAACAAACAACACCAACAACAACATCATACAACAAACACCACCAACAACAACATCATACAACAAATACCACCAACAACATCATACAACAAACACCACCACCAACAACATCATACAACAAACGCCACCAACAACAACATCATACAACAAACACCACCACCAACAACATCATACAACAAACACCACCAATAACAACATCATACAACAAACACCACCAACAACAACATCATACAACAAACATAAACCACCAACAACAACATTATACAACAAACAACACCAACAACAACATTATACAACAAACACCACCAATAACAACATCATACAACAAACACCACCAACAACAACATCATACAACAAACATAAACCACCAACAACAACATCATACAACAAACAACACCAACAACAACATCATACAACAAACACCACCACCAACAACAACATACAACAAACACCACCAACAACAACATCATACAACAAACACCACCAACAACAACATCATACAACAAACATAAACCACCAAAAACAACATTATACAACAAACAACACCAACAACAACATTATACAACAAACACCACCAACAACAACATCATACAACAAACACCACCAACAACAACACCATACAACAAACACCACCAACAACAACAACATTATACAACAAACACCACCACCAACAACATCATACAACAAACACCACCACCCAACAACATCATACAACAAACACCACCAACAACATCATACAACAAACAACACCAACAACAACATCATACAACAAACACCACCACCAACAACATCATACAACAAACACCACCAACAACAACATCATACAACAAACAACACCAACAACAACATCATACAACAAACACCACCAACAACAACATCATACAACAAACACCACCACCAACAACATCATACAACAAACACCACCAACAACAACATCATACAACAAACACCACCAACAACAACAACATACAACAAACACCACCAACAACAACATCATACAACAAACACCACCACCAACAACATCATACAACAAACACCACCAACAACAACATCATACAACAAATACCACCAACAACATCATACAACAAACACCACCACCAACAACATCATACAACAAACACCACCAACAACAACATCATACAACAAACACCACCAACAACAACACCATACAACAAACACCACCAACAACAACATCATACAACAAACACCACCACCAACACCATCATACAACAAACAACACCAACAACAACATCATACAACAAACACCACCAACAACAACATCATACAACAAACACCACCACCAACAACAACATACAACAAACAACACCAACAACAACATCATACAACAAACACCACCAACAACAACATCATACAACAAATACCACCAACAACATCATACAACAAACACCACCACCAACAACATCATACAACAAACGCCACCAACAACAACATCATACAACAAACACCACCACCAACAACATCATACAACAAACACCACCAATAACAACATCATACAACAAACACCACCAACAACAACATCATACAACAAACATAAACCACCAACAACAACATTATACAACAAACAACACCAACAACAACATTATACAACAAACACCACAAATAACAACATCATACAACAAACACCACCAACAACAACATCATACAACAAACATAAACCACCAACAACAACATCATACAACAAACAACACCAACAACATTATCATACTACAAACACCACCAACAACAACAACATACAACAAACACCACCAACAACAACATCATACAACAAACACCACCAACAACAACATCATACAACAAACACCACCAACAACAACAACATACAACAAACAACACCAACAACAACATCATACAACAAACACCACCAACAACAACATCATACAACAAACACCACCAACAACAACATCATACAACAAACACCACCACCAACAACATCATACAACAAACACCACCAACAACAACATCATACAACAAACACCACCAACAACAACAACATACAACAAACACCACCAACAACAACATCATACAACAAACACCACCACCAACAACATCATACAACAAACACCACCAACAACAACATCATACAACAAATACCACCAACAACATCATACAACAAACACCACCAACAACAACATCATACAACAAACACCACCACCAACAACATCATACAACAAACACCACCAACAACAACATCATACAACAAACACCACCAACAACAACACCATACAACAAACACCACCAACAACAACATCATACAACAAACACCACCACCAACAACATCATACAACAAACAACACCAACAACAACATCATACAACAAACACCACCAACAACAACATCATACAACAAACACCACCACCAACAACAACATACAACAAACAACACCAACAACAACATCATACAACAAACACCACCAACAACAACATCATACAACAAATACCACCAACAACATCATACAACAAACACCACCACCAACAACATCATACAACAAACGCCACCAACAACAACATCATACAACAAACACCACCACCAACAACATCATACAACAAACACCACCAATAACAACATCATACAACAAACACCACCAACAACAACATCATACAACAAACATAAACCACCAACAACAACATTATACAACAAACAACACCAACAACAACATTATACAACAAACACCACCAATAACAACATCATACAACAAACACCACCAACAACAACATCATACAACAAACATAAACCACCAACAACAACATCATACAACAAACAACACCAACAACAACATCATACAACAAACACCACCACCAACAACAACATACAACAAACACCACCAACAACAACATCATACAACAAACACCACCAACAACAACATCATACAACAAACATAAACCACCAAAAACAACATTATACAACAAACAACACCAACAACAACATTATACAACAAACACCACCAACAACAACATCATACAACAAACACCACCAATAACATCATATAACAAACACCACCACCAACAACAACATTATACAACAAACACCACCACCAACAACATCATACAACAAACACCACCACCAACAACATCATACATCAAACACCACCAACAACATCATACAACAAACAACACCAACAACAACATCATACAACAAACACCACCACCAACAACATCATACAACAAACACCACCAACAACAACATCATACAACAAACAACACCAACAACAACATCATACAACAAACACCACCAACAACAACATCATACAACAAACACCAACAACAACATCATACAACAAACACCACCAACAACAACAGTATTCCACAAAGAACACCACCACCAACAACATCATACAACAAACACCAACAACAACATCATACAACAAACACTTCATGTAAAAAAGTCTAAGCCCCCGTAACCCCCACATCTGCTTGCTCGTAGTCACGTGACTATGTCAGTAATTTATGGATACAATTAATCAAAGTATAATCAGTGAATTAGGGCACGCAACATGAGTCGGGGCGAACAAGGGCTGAGCCTGGATGGTGACCCGGGATACTGACCCGGGATACTGACCCGGGATACTGACCCGGGATACTGACCCGGGATACTGACCCGGGATACTGACCCGGGATACTGACCCGGGATACTGACCCGGGATACTGACCCGGGATACTGACCCGGGATACTGACCCGGGATACTGACCCGGGATACTGACCCGATATACTTATACTTAGCAATACCTTTTACACGACTTGCACTGCTTCCTCTACATTTTTATCATAGAGAAAAATTATTTTCAAGTATTTGCATTAGAAACGTTCAATTCGAAAATATATTATGTAAATCAACCTTCTCTTCCAATGTTATGTGGTTTATATGTACGTTAAAACATTATTTACTGGCTAGATTAATGTCAAATTTATTATTTTCTTTTCTTAACATTGTATCCAGTTCTACAATTTTGAAAGCTAGGATATATTTTTGCGCCATGAAGAGAGAAAAAATCAATTCCTTCAATTTTTTTTACCGGTGATATTGTTTTAAAAAACTGTGGCGCAATCAGACCAACAGAGACAAACTTGGTTAATGTAGCCTAGCGTTTAACCACCAAAGAAAAAAATGAACTATCGGGACCAACGCCAGGACAAAACCTCCCCCCCCCCTCCCACCTCCTAGCAATCATCAAAATGTGGTTAGTAGTATTCATGAACGTGGATCAGCGATGAAACAGGTGTGATTATAAAAGCGTGATTATAAAGACCTGATTATAATGGCATGATTATAAAGGCGTGATTATAATGGCGTGATTATAAAGTTGTGATTAAAAAGGCGTGATATAATGGCGTGATTATAATGGCGTGATTGCACAAGCCTAATTCTATTTCCAAAATCATCATATTTAATAATGTTCTTCTAATTTGTTTTTAAACTACCCGAAAAGCTGTGTCAAGTCCTCAGCAACCACACCATGTTGAAATTCACGTTCGATCCATAAGATCACGCGAGAAGCTCGTTACAACACGACATCTCGTGACGTCACGTGTTGTCAACTCACACGCTGCAGTAATTCAGTTCATCAAGGAACATTGGGCCGGCTTCCCTTCGGGATTACTCCCCTTCTTTAAAACAGGAAATGACGTTGTCCTTGGCTACTGAATTTTGTAAAGCTCAAAAGACGTCCTTGCTGAAGACAAAGTTGTAGCTAAATAATTCACCCACGAATATTACGTTTGTTTTTCCCCCCACCTACACACACATAAATTTAAATAAGACAATTTACATTTTGATTTAGCACACAGTGCTGCTCCATCAAAGAAATATATAAGCAAAAAGCCTTGTCATATAATTCGGGATATTTATTATTAGAAATATCCGGGGTGTTTAGATGAACACATTTAATATAAGATACGAGTCAATATGTAAAAATAGGAACACATTTAATATAAGATACGAGTCAATATGTAAATGTAGGTGTCATGAGAAGGAAGAATTTTATCAACTATTTGTTAATTCTTCTTTAATTGTACTTGAACAAGAAAAAAGTTTCGTATTTAGTATGCTAATAATTTTGAGAACTTATTGATTACTAGACGCCCCGCTGCGTAGCATACGCCGCAGACTTGCTCATGGAGAGTTCTTTTACCCCTTTAATGAACTTTTTTAGGGCGACTACGGCGACGACCTTTTTCAAAAGCCCAACTAACTTGTCCTTGTTTGATCAATACGAAATATTAAACTTTCTGAAATGCACACAAAGTATTTTATAATAGGGGCTGTCGGGCGCCTATGGCGCCCCCTTTGTTTTTTGATGTTATAATTAACCATCATCAAATCCTCTTTTTACATTGTTCCCTTTTTACAAAATTAAAATATCAGCGAAAACAATGATGTCATATAATTTTTATTTACAGCGCATATTTAATTTGCACACCTTTTGATGCATTGGAGCAGTAATTTGGTGCGCTGCTTTCTAAAATTAGTATCTGTTGCACATGCAGCTTCTTGTTGCCTCGTAGGGTCCAACCACGAAGAGAATTATATATATAGATTCTGAATTTATACTCAAAGACATTGTCGCTAAAATTTTGTCTAAAATAGTGCACTGCACAATGAGTTGTGAAGTTTTCCGGTCTTAGAAATGACAAGTTCTATAATACAGAGCCTATATTTAGCCTATATAATTTGTCATTTCTTGGACCGGAAAGCCTAAAATTATTATTACGTAATGCTACTATTTTTAGACATGTTTTTTTTAAAACAATGTTTTCAGTATAAATATATAAGTAAAAATTTGAGTGAATTTTTAAAATAATAAAATTGTGCAACAAGTTTTCGTCTCGATCAAATCCATTAAACAGACCCAAAATTAAGATAGAATTAAAAGATATCTATCATGATACATATTTCATTGATATCTTACAATATTATTTTGTACAAATAAATGCCCCGGATGTTTCTATAAATGATTTTCCGCCCTGATGTTACAAGTAGTATAATAAAAATTATCAGTCACATTTAAAGCGAGCGATAGCGTACTTTAGTGTACTTTAGTGTACATTAGTGTACTTTAGTGTACTTTAGTGTACTTTAGTGTACTTTAGTGTACTTTAGTGTACTTTAGTGTACTTTAGTGTACTTTAGTGTACATTAGTGTACTTTAGTGTACTTTAGTGTACTTTAGTGTACTTTAGTGTACTTTAGTGTACATTAGTGTACTTTAGTGTACTTTAGTGTACATTAGTGTACTTTGGGTTTCTTCAATGGTCACCATATTTATTGGGATCAGCATTACCGAAAATTACCGAAGATTTCCTTACGAACCTTAGGCCGAGAATAGAGTTTCTTAAACCGAAAAAAATGGTACAATAAATAATGTTTCCCCCGTCCCTGGTCGTGTCCGAAATGTGTTAATCAGTTCCCAAAACTCGTACGTTTGAGGACCGCTGCTGTAGACCACGGTTGTAGGTTGGCCGATTAGAGCTTCCAGAGTTAAGTATTTATGTCTTTCTATTTATGTTTGAGGACCGCTGCTGTAGACCACGGTTGTAGGTTGGCCGATTAGAGCTTAAAGCGTTAAGTATTTATGTCTTTCTATTTATGTTTGAGGACCGCTGCTGTAGACCACGGTTGTAGGTTGGCCGATTAGAGCTTCCAGCGTTAAGTATTTATGTCTTTCTATTTATGTTTGAGGACCGCTGCTGTAGACCACAGTTGTAGGTTGGCCGATTAGAGCTTCCAGAGTTAAGTAGTTATGTCTTTCTATTTATGTTTGAGGACCGCTGCTGTAGACCACGGTTGTAGGTTGGCCGATTAGAGCGTCCAGCGTTAAGTATTTATGTCTTTCTATTTATGTTTGAGGACCGCTGCTGTAGACCACGGTTGTAGGTTGGCCGATTAGAGCGTCCAGAGTTAAGTATTTATGTCTTTCTATTTATGTTTGAGGACCGCTGCTGTAGACCACGGTTGTAGGTTGGCCGATTAGAGCTTCCAGAGTTAAGTATTTATGTCTTTCTATTTATGTTTGAGGACCGCTGCTGTAGACCACAGTTGTAGGTTGGCCGATTAGAGCTTCCAGAGTTAAGTATTTATGTCTTTCTATTTATGTTTGAGGACCGCTGCTGTAGACCACGGTTGTAGGTTGGCCGATTAGAGCTTCCAGCGTTAAGTATTTATGTCTTTCTATTTATGTTTGAGGACCGCTGCTGTAGACCACGGTTGTAGGTTGGCCGATTAGAGCTTCCAGCGTTAAGTATTTATGTCTTTCTATTTATGTTTGAGGACCGCTGCTGTAGACCACAGTTGTAGGTTGGCCGATTAGAGCGTTCAGATTTAAGTATTTATGTCTTTCTATTTATGTTTGAGGACCGCTGCTGTAGACCACGGTTGTAGGTTGGCCGATTAGAGCGTCCAGAGTTAAGTATTTATGTCTTTCTATTTATGTTTGAGGACCGCTGCTGTAGACCACGGTTGTAGGTTGGCCGATTAGAGCGTTCAGATTTAAGTATTTATGTCTTTCTATTTATGTTTGAGGACCGCTGCTGTAGACCACGGTTGTAGGTTGGCCGATTAGAGCTTCCAGAGTTAAGTATTTATGTCTTTCTATTTATGTTTGAGGACCGCTGCTGTAGACCACGGTTGTAGGTTGGCCGATTAGAGCACCCAGCGTTAAGTATTTATGTCTTTCTATTTATCTGTTCAAATCTCTTTCTTTCATGTTATTTCTTTCATGTAAAGCGCTGTGAGCCCAGTTCCTTACTGGGATACAGCGCTATATAAATAATCAATTTATTATTATATTATTATTATCTCTCTCTTCTACTGCCTGTCTCTCAATCTAACACACATTTTCTTACTCTATGTCTCTCGTTCTGTCTCTTTCTGCAACTTCCTTCTTTTTTCCTTTTACCTGAGTTTCTTTGTACTTATTTCAACAAAGTGCTCTACCCCTTGTCGCTATGGGTGTGCTCAACAACTCCGATGACATAGATTATGTACTATGTCTACTGTATGATTATGAGAATGTGTGAGCATAGCTGTGGAAAATTATATAGTAGCGCGTCCCGTCTAGTCATTATACGCGAGAGACTGTTAATAGACACAGAAGATTACATCCGGAAATAGAGAATAAGCCAAGGAATTGCAAGTGGCTAGAATAATTCCTAACAGCTCAGTGGTTCCCAAACCATGGATGACGAGCAAAAATTTGGTCGAACAATAATTTAAATTACGGCTGCAGTGATTTACGATTAATTTATCAAATAATCGTCTTTTGGTTTGAATATTAAATACCAGAATAACGATTAATTGAATTACGATTTTATTCTCATCACTGATATTCCGGAAGTCAAGAGGAAATGAAAGTTAACCGTGAAATATGTTTCATAAAAAATATTCATCACTTGAATCAAGTTAATATGCTGGGGTGCAGTGGCGTAGCGAGGGGGGCATGGGGGGGACATATGTCCCCGGGCGCCACGTTAGGGGGCGCCAAAATGAGTATTAAAACTCATTATTTAATTGTGTTTTGATGGAAACTAATGTATCCTAAATAAGGGGCGCCATTCTAATCATAAATAAATGACACATCCACAATGTAGGATTGCTGATGGCGATTTAAAAAAAAACAGTGAGAGACTGGGAGTGAGAGTAGGGGAGCAGTAAGAGACAAAGGCGATTCTATTAATAGAACAGACAGAGACGACACTAAAAGCAACCAAAATGACCTAGACAAGAAAAAGGAGTGGCTTAAAGCAGTAGTTCTCAACCTGTGGTCCGTGGACCCCTAGTTGTCCGCGAAGATGTGGCAGCTGGTCCGCGAGCAAAGCATGAAATTTACGCACTGTATGATTCATCGAGAGAGACTGACAAGTAAAAGAATTAACGCAGACTTAAAATATATTTTTGATCTGGCCTAAATAGTTTTTAAATTTTATCAAGGATCGTCTATTAAATTCTCGTCTCTTTGATTTCTTATGTTCGAATATGAATCTTGAACATTAACAGTTACTGATGTATACTGAAATTCGCTGGTTATCAGACTGTTTGAATTACGTGATGACGTAAGAGAGTTTCTTGTAGAAAAAACTCAAAGCTTGTTGATCATTTGAACCATAGCTGATGGGTTGCTGTTCTGGCTTACTTGGCTGAAACTTTTAAAGAACTCAAAAAACTTAATTCAACTCGGCAAGGAAAGCAGACAAATTATATTACTCTCGGTGACAAACTGTCTGCTTTTACGAAAAAGAAGATTATTTAAAGGTAACTTTGAGATGTTTGATCAATTTTACGAAATCACAGAGAAGCCAGAAAATGCTGAAATAAATAAACAACTGTTGACAAATTTGATTTCTGGTCATATTCGATCAATGCAGGGCCAATTTTAATTCTAATTTGGTGATATATAACGTTCAGTGGTTTTTCGTGGGTTTCCAGTCCTAATCTCGCACACATTGTCTCATCAAATAAAATTACCAACATCGTAAGTAAACCAATTCATTGAACTGACTAGCGATACCACTTTGAATATGTTGCATCAGAAAGTGAGCTTAATGAAATTTTGGAGTACTCGGAACTGTCTCAACTAGCTTTTAAAATACTTTTACCATTTGCAACTTTGTGAAAGTGGATTTTCTGCATTGCTTACAATAAAAACAAAACATCATTCGTACTAAATAAACTAATATAGCAGTCTTTTTAATACAAAACTTCTGTTTATGACTTAAAGTTTTTTTTATAGTTAGCAAGTAGAATTAAATAAGAAGACTATGAGACTAATATAAATGACATTTGT
Organism: Ampullaceana balthica; assembly: GCA_944989445.1. Lineage (NCBI taxonomy): Eukaryota > Metazoa > Mollusca > Gastropoda > Lymnaeidae > Ampullaceana > Ampullaceana balthica. The sequence goes on from CALYLW010001740.1 coordinate 141,482, forward strand.
TCTTTACAAAAGAAAGCCATTACAATATTGTTTTTGGAGCACGCATAACGTAGCTTATTAGTATAATTTTACTAACTATCATGTATACTACTTATAGCTAACAATAATCTTCTGTATAGAAGGAGCGTGTGCAACAGATAAGATATACACAGTATAATTATATTTAACTTTCCAGCTCGGCAGTAGCACAATTTTTAGTAGTGGTCCGTAGCTAAGACACACATTTTTCAAGTGGTCCTTGAATCTCAAAAGGTTGAGAACCACTGGCTTACAGAAGGTCTCTCCTCTCAAGGGATTGTGTGGGTATGTCAAAGCAAGTTGGATTCCTTTTATATGAAACATCAGACACCGCCTCTCTTTCCTGTCTCTCTGTGATCAAACTTGATCCGTATGATCCACTGTTAGAAAAACACTTACAAGATTCCTGAGAAAAAAATCCAGGCTTAGTATCTTATTTATACAGGAAATCCAAAATTAATTTATCCACCTACTTTCATCGACTGTAAGGAATCAGCTGTTGAGTGAAATCAGAAAAAAAAGTACTACGCTATCTTACTTGACTCAACACCCGATCTAAGACACCGGGAACAGCTTTCTCAAGTCATCAGATTTGTGGATGTGGATTTTCAAACTAAAAAAGAAACATTTTTAGGTTTTATCCAGATACATTCCAAAGACGCAGCAAGCATTGAAAGAGTTATCGTGGAGAAACTAGAATCTGATAACACACCTCTAGCTGACTATCGGTCACAATGTTATGACAATGCTGCTGTAATGACTGGGCATATATCCGGCCTTCAACACCGAATATGTGCCAGAAATCACAGAGCATTGTTCATCAACTGTGACAACCACAGCTTAAACTTGCCAAGAGTACACTCAGCTAAACAGGATCCAGTTGTTATCACGTTTTTGGAACACTTGAAAGTATAAAATTTCGTTTTCTCTAGTTCAACAGCTCGTTTGGAAGAATTAAAAAGAGTTGTGCCAATCAGAATGAAGAGGAAGTCTGAAACACGTTGGAGTGCACGATCAGAAGCTGTTAAAGCAATTTATGAAGGACTAGATTTCACTAGATGAACTGGTAGAGCTGTTGGAAAAATTATCAAAACATACAAATATGACGCCTGACACCAGAAGTGATGCAGAAACTTTGCTGGCAGGTATATTAAACTTTAAATTCCTAGTTTTGTTAAATTTCTGGAACATCATATTTGGGAAAATTGATCGTGTCCAGAAACGGTTGCAGAATCCTACTGTGAATTTCAAGGAAGCAGCATCTGATCTTGAATCGCTTGAGTCAGAAATTGTCAACATTCGAGATAATTTGATCCAGGTTGCGGTAGATAATGGAAAGGAAGATGCACAACTTGGGGAATCGAGGTTGACAGAAGGATTAGACGACATCGGAGGATGCCTTGAGAATTAACAAGAGATGCAGGACTTTCTGCAGAAGAAGAATTGCACGTGATATGAACAGCGTAATTGATAGACTCCGACAACAAATTTGGATTTTTACTAGACGTCAAAACTCTTCTTGCTGAGACAAAAGTCGATGCACTTCGTTAAAATTGCTTAGATTTTGCTAATTTATACGACACTGACGTCAATGGTCATGACTTGTGCACATAAATCAGAGACTGAAAAATGCTTCTCAGTACCCGGACTGAAGTTCTATCGGAAACTCCTTTGGATGTTCTTGGTTTTGTTTCATATGGAGATGACGTATTTCCGAGTCAAGCGCATTTCACTTCAAATAATTCTAACAATTGCTGTTTCAACTGAAAGCTGTGAGTGGTTCTTCAGCAAACTGAAGCTTATTGTCTTATTTACGAGCTTCAATTGGAAAAGATAGTCCCAGTGATCTTGCACTCCTTAGCATCGAAAGAGAAACACTTGAGAATATTAATTTTGACAACGTGATTGACGAGTTTGCGACAATCAAACTAAATCAAGGAGAATCAATTTATTTTAGACTATGTCTAATCGTATAATTAGTAGAGTATTTTTGTTTTCAAATAAATTGTTTACAATTGTATAGAGAATTATTAGTCTGTATTCTATTTCATTAAAATACCAGAAGCTTCTACAATGAACTATATAAACCGTAAAATTTCAAATTTTTCTTAGGGGCTCAATGAGCCCCCAGAACCTTTCGGTCCGACAAGGGGCGCCGATTTTGTGTCATGTCCCCGGGCACACATGACCTTAGCTACGCCACTGCTGGAGTGATGACTTACTGGGTTACCTAATGACTTACTGGGTTACCTAATGACTTACTGCGGGTTACCTAATGACTTACTGGGTTACCTAATGACTTACTGGGTTACCTAATGACTTACTGGGTTACCTAATGACTTACTGGGTTACCTAATGACTTACTGAGTTACCTAAAGACTTACTGGGTTACCTAATGACTAACTGGGTTATCTAATGACATTACAACAAGAAAATCGTTGCTATTGTGTTAAATGAACCACGTGTGTCCATTTCTGATATTTATTTAATCGAGACTAACAATTAATTAATCATCAATATTGTACAAGTTAACTTCTAAAATCAAGTTTATTGTTACAAGCCATAAATGCTTTTATTTGACATTTGGATTATAATGACATTGTTGGTGTCATTATAATTTTAGTCAGATAGATATATTCGTGTTTCTCCCAATATATTTTATGTCCCTGTCCACTTTGGTTTTAACAAATGGGGACTATTGCTAATAATAGATTTTAAAATAAATTAACATAAAAACTAACTGTCAAACAGTTTGTTCAACAAATAGGTTATAACATATTAAACCCACATTTATGCATAATTTCCTAAACGACTTATATCAATGCATGAGGTACCATATGTAATAGATATGGCGTCAGTACTTCAAATAGTCTAGAGGTCCTTTACTTCTGACACCATGTAATAGAACTTATGGCTGGTCAAGAGACAAGCCTTTAACACACTGTGGTCTGTTAACAACTGTCTTTAATCACTATATACAATTCACTGTGATCCACTGTACAATCATCTACCTAAACAGCTCGTATGCAATCAACAGCTATCAACCTCGGTTGCCTCATGAACCGTCCATTTATAGCCAGCTATTCTCCCAGTCCTTGACCAGCACGCTTACAGTTTACCTCTCAGACCACGTGTTTCATACTAGGTCAAGTCATTGCATTCTCATACAATGTAAACACAACAACACGTCTCTCACACCATACGCCATATTTCCTAAAAGACTTATATCAATGCATGAGGTACTATACCCCATATTTCCTAAACGACTTATATCAATGTATGTAGTACCATACCCCATAATTCCTAAACGAATTATATCAATGCATGAGTTACCATATCCCATATTTCCTAAACGACTTATATCAATGTATGTAGTACCATACCCCATATTTCCTAAACGACTTATATCGATGCATGAGGTACCATACCCCATATTTCCTAAACGACTTATATCGATGCATGAGGTACCAGACCCCATATTTCCTAAACGACTTATATCGATGCATGAGGTACCAGACCCCATATTTTCTCCACAGCGACACCCACTCGCATCTCACTGTTATGTTAAAACATGACGTCATTGTCTGGCAGAACTCATGTCCAAGAACGCGTACCGCAAAAACACTCGAAAAAGTGACCGATAAAACACACGAATAAGTGATCGGTACAATTTACAAGATTGTCCGGCATCCAGTAAACTCCATCACCCTCTTCGTCATGCTACTTGTTCCCATTCTTTTAGAAAACATGGATGTTTCTAGGATTGTTCCCACTCTTTTAGAAAACATGGATGTTTCTAGGATTGTTCCCACTCTTTTAGAAAACAGGGATATTTCTAGGATTGTTCCCACTCTTTTAGAAAACAGGGATATTTCTAGGATTGTTCCCACTCTTTTAGAAAACATGGATGTTTCTAGGATTGTTCCCACTCTTTTAGAAAACATGGATGTTTCTAGGATTGTTCCCACTCTTTTAGAAAACAGGGATATTTCTAGGATTGTTCCCACTCTTTTAGAAAACAGGGATATTTCTAGGATTGTTCCCACTCTGTCAGAAAACAGGGATATTTCTAGGATTGTTCCCACTCTGTCAGAAAACAGGGATATTTCTAGGATTGTTCCCACTCTTTTAGAAAACATGGATGTTTCTAGGATTGTTCCCACTCTTTTAGAAAACATGGATGTTTCTAGGATTGTTCCCACTCTTTTAGAAAACAGGGATATTTCTAGGATTGTTCCCACTCTTTTAGAAAACAGGGATATTTCTAGGATTGTTCCCACTCTGTCAGAAAACAGGGATATTTCTAGGATTGTTCCCACTCTTTTAGAAAACAGGGATATTTCTAGGATTGTTCCCACTCTGTCAGAAAACAGGGATATTTCTAGGATTGTTCCCACTCTTTTAGAAAACATGGATGTTTCTAGGATTGTTCCCACTCTTTTAGAAAACAGGGATATTTCTAGGATTGTTCCCACTCTTTTAGAAAACATGGATGTTTCTAGGATTGTTCCCACTCTGTCAGAAAACAGGGATATTTCTAGGATTGTTCCCACTCTTTTAGAAAACATGGATGTTTCTAGGATTGTTCCCACTCTTTTAGAAAACAGGGATATTTCTAGGATTGTTCCCACTCTTTTAGAAAACAGGGATATTTCTAGGATTGTTACCACTCTTTTAGAAAACATGGATGTTTCTAGGATTGTTCCCACTCTTTTAGAAAACAGGGATATTTCTAGGATTGTTCCCACTCTGTCAGAAAACAGGGATATTTCTAGGATTGTTCCCACTCTGTTAGAAAACATGGATGTTTCTAGGATTGTTCCCACTCTTTTAGAAAACAGGGATATTTCTAGGATTGTTCCCACTCTGTCAGAAAACAGGGATATTTCTAGGATTGTTCCCACTCTGTTAGAAAACATGGATGTTTCTAGGATTGTTCCCACTCTTTTAGAAAACAAGGATATTTCTAGGACTGTCAGCCATTGTGGTTCCCAAACTGTAACAATATTGCACAACCACCTTTCACTAATTTCATAGCATTCTTTTTTCCCCATCCTCCAGACGCCATATCGATTTTAAACAAACCCCGCTGACAACGTGAGAGGGGGGGGGGATTTCTTTCCGGAAGTCCCTGATTTACCAAGGGGAATTATGAGGACGTAGTAAAGAAAGATAACTCTGTAATTCCAGTGGCTAATGGTGCAGTGTCACTCTGGGGGCGGGATGGGGGAGGATGTAGAGAGTAGATGGAGAATTTATGACCTGGTTTGTCTGTCGGAAATGATGTAGAGCAGGGGTTCTCAAGCATTTTATTCAGAAGACTAAAGTTCACTGCCCCTGATACAAAGCTCGTATCCGGATTATATCTTCTAAAAAGAAAATAATCCCTTCCTTTTAAAA
>CALYLW010001741.1:0-60000 GCA_944989445.1 Ampullaceana balthica
CTGGGGGCCGGGGGCCCAAATGAAGTTTTTTACTAATATGAGCTATATAAAAACTAAAAATCACTAATTCTCCTATTTCCCGTGTAGGTAGAAGCATGAAACTTGAGGGTAGTTGTTAAGTACACTTCCACGATGGTAACAGGTAAAAACAATATTTAAATTATCACTTAATGGGGGCCGGGGGCCCAAATGTAGTTTCTTCTTATATTAAAACAGACTCATCACTAATTCTCGGATTTACCGCGTAGGTAGAAGCATGAAACCTTGGGAAATTGTCAAGTAGCCTCTTTGGACGACAAATGGCGAAAAATAATTTTAAAATTCACCTTCATGGGGGCCGGGGGCCCAAAATCATTTTTTTTCCTTCTATGGGCTATATAAACATTTGAAAATCACTAATTCTCCTATTTCCCGAGTAGGTAGAAGCATGAAACTTTGGGGTAGTTGTTGAGTACACTTCCGCGATGGTAACAGGCGTAGAAATATTTACATTTTCACTTACTGGGGCCCAGGGGCCCTAATGTAGATTTTTCATTATATGAGCTATTTAAAAACTGAAAATCACTAATTCTCCTATTTCCTGTGTATGAAGAAGCATGAAAGTTTGAGTAGTTGTTAAGTAACATTTTGCGATGGTAACAGGTTAAAAAATTATAGATAATTTCACTTAATGGGGGCCGGGGGCCCAAATGCAGTTTTTTTTCTTATATAAAAAACTGACTCATCACTAATTCTCCAATGTCTCGTGCTGGTAGCAGCATGAAACTTTGGAGAGTTGTTAAGTACACTTCCGCAATGGTAACAATCAAAACAAATGTAAAATTATCATTCACTAGGGGGCCGGGGGTCAAAATGTAGTTTTTTTCTGATATGAGCTATATAAAACAGACTCATCATTACATAGATAACTTCCCGTGTAGGTAGGAGCATGAAACTTTGTGAAGTTGTTGTGTACCCACCCGCAATGGTAGCAGACAAAAAAAATCAAATTATCAGCTCGATAGAATCGCGGGAAGTGTGTCATTTTTTACTTTTAGCTTTTGTTTTTCTGCTGGGACTAGGACAGACAGACAGACAAAACGTTGAAGTTAATATATGTATTATATCCATCATGATCCAGATTGAAATCAATTGGTGTTTTGAATTGGTGTTTCGCGGATTCTCAACGTAACTGAAATACTAATTTCCGCAGCGAAGCGGGGGTATTTTGCTAGTATATATATATATGTATGTGCGTGTGTGTGTGTGTATGTTTTATTTCAATGATTTAATTTTTAATTATGCTTTCTTTTGCTTAGATTTGGTGTAGAGCATATGTGTGTACTTTTTAAAGCGAAGACTTTTAGAATCATAATAGAATGCAAGACCAGTTTTGCAAGCAAGTAATCTCGAATGTTACCAGACCAGTTTTGCAAGCAAGTAATCTCGAATGTTACCAACACATCTAAAATTTTTATTATCCAGTTTATTATTTTTTTTAAATTATATTAATATATGATGTCAGTAATGATAAAGGCTTTCCAAAAAGTATCTTATTGCTACTGTTTGAAGAGTTTGACGTATTTTCTGCTTCGTGTTTTTAAAATCCTTTATATTAACTCGTGGTGTCTGCTTGCTTGCACCCTTGAACACTTGCACCCTTGTTGACGCCAAAACTTTGGATCAATTTTAACCCACTTCCTCGTAAACTAGCGAGCTGAAATTTTTCAGGCAGTTTTGTACCGATGATAAAAACAATGTATCAAAATTATCAGATCGATCACATGTATGCGTAATTGAATTATTGATTTTTTAGATTATTTTATTTATTCCTATGTATCATGTTCTTTTTTGAGATAGAGTGTAAGGGTGCGCATTATATTGAACAACCTTTCTGTCGCGCAATAAGGTGCGTATTATATTGACAACACTTTTTATAAACATATTCCTGATCGGTGCGCATTTTATTAAACATGTTTTACGACACAACTACAATTTTGTATTTTTGGATGATCTTGCGCTGCGTATTATAATGAACATTTTTTTAGTTACGTCTCGTACATAAATTCATTAGTTTCGACTAATGCCTTCATAAAGACACAACCAAACACAAGTATTGAATTATATTTACATTATATATTAAAAACTAAACCATGAAAGCAATAGTTAAGATGAGTATTTTTTTTTAAAGCGAGAAAGTAAAAGAAGGAAATTGGGCGTAAGTACGTAATAAAATTACAACTTAAGTTAGAAGAAGAGCCTATTCCTACAGCAATTTTTTTTTAAATCAAACAAAAACATGACAATGTAACTATTCACTTTATTCAACTTTTGTCATGCCCTTGAAATAGTGTCCAGACTCTCCCCCTAACACTCTAGCAACGCCATTAAAAACAATAAGATCTAAAGAAACATAAGTGACTGTAACAATAATAAACATGTTTTGTTCATTAGTTTTTGAGTGATTATTTGATTGCATTGAGTGTATGATTAGGTGACGGATTTATTTTGGGAGCGAATTCGGTGAGATTTTATTTTAATGATCATTATAAAAATAATAAATTCAAATTAAACCACCAGGGGAGTCTATGAATGGAGAGGATTTATTTCTTAATACCTGCAATAAACTTGAATAGTTTACGATCAACATTTCTGTAAATATCATTTAGGACATTTTTACAAAGTCTTGATATATGTAAATCAGAAGGAAAAGGTATTACCCGACCCTTCGTAACTGAGTCTCTTTCGGTACGATAGGATTTGTAAATTTTAATCGAGAACATGCTTTTAACGGCACGATCAAAAACATCTTAAATCCTAAACATTATCTTTAAAATTTTTTTTGTTAAACTAAACTTTTAAGCAACCCCGATTTTTTTGGTTACAAATTGAATGGTTTTACTGATAGCTTGTCTCATTCAGTGCAACCTTTAAGAACTCTTCAGAAACTAAATCTCAAATTTAAATAAAAATAACATGATATGTTTACCTTAAGTATGTTCTGAATTGTTTTTTACTTTCTAAAATATATTTTTAAAATCCTTATTTTGCACCTACCATGATTGTTTACAGTTACTCTGATCCATGTGATGACGTAACTAGAGTTCAAGTTTATTGTTATAGCTTCTGCATCTCCATTCAAACACGTCTCGTCATTTTGATCTTTAAGGACATTCAGCGCATTTGGTGGTATAGTTGATGTCACGGCAATGGAAAATAAGTCTTCTGTAACACAGATATGAATCTAAATTATTTGCAAGGGAAAGAAAATCAGTTTTACAAGTTTAACAAACTTCGTCTTTTAAGAATGCGTTGTTGTTTCTTTTTGCGTCAAATAGTTAACGACATCGGATTACAACCAAATGGACCACCATCCTTCTCTCTCTCTCTCTTTCTTTCTTTCTCTCTCTCTCTCTCTTTCTTTCTTTCTCTCTCTCTCTCTTTCTTACTTTCTCTCTCTCTCTTTCTTTCTTTCTCTATCTCTCTCTTTCTTTCTTTCTCTCTCTCTCTCTCTTACTCACTCAATCTCTCTCTCTTTCTCCCTCTCTCTCTATCTCTCTCTCTCTCTTTCTCACTCACTCACTCACTTACTCACTCACTCACTTACTCACTCACTCACTTACTTACTCACTCACTCACTCACTCACTCACTCACTCACTCACTCACTCACTCACTCACTCACTAACTCACTCACTCTCTCTCACACACATTTTCTCACTCTCTCTCATATCTCTCTCTTTCTCTTTCTCTTACTCTATCTGTCTAGTAGATAACATTAGAAACATTGTTTTTCACTTATATTATTTTAACTTCATACATTTCAAAAACCTACTTTTCAAGTATTCACAAAAGTTTTAACGCTGAACGAGATTTTACTGATAATTGCAATCTTGATTTTTATACAGTGGAGAGAGTTCTTAATTCATTTATCTCTAGCAAACAAAATTAAAGAACATATATTGCTTAAATGAAATTAAAGACGATTTCTCTCTCAAATGTATTATTTTTACTTAATTCCTAATGTAGTTCTAAACATTATTTTCTAAAACCTTTATATTTTGAGAGTTATCAGGCATTTACCATAATAAAATTAGAACGTTTGCATTCGAATCTCTTTTATACGTATACTCTTGTCATATAATAGTCATTTTATCACGCAAAATAATCCACACAGGCTTCCAATTTACAGGTTGCTTCTTTTTTCCAATTGGTTTCTTTAACATTTTATTTTTAGTATGCATAGAAATAAAAAAAATGCTTTTCTTAAGTTCTTAAGATTCCAGAATAAACTTTGCATGTAGAAAATGAACAAAGGCACCAATAGCTGGATGGAAATATTAAATAAAATTTTATATTTAATGAATGTCATTCAGTACGAAAATCGATAAACCGTTACTTTTTTAACAAGAAATGTCCAACTACTGGTAGGGCATTTTAATTTAAATTGATTTTAGTTGTTTTTTTCTTTGTAGATTTTTTTGACAGTTTGTAGTGACTAATAAAAGCATTTTATATCTTGAAAAATGCCCTTCCATTGGATTGGAATCCCATTTGCCAAGGAAGAATTCGGTAAATGAAAATACTATTTCTTGTCGACTGGACCGAGAACATCTACAAATGTGTTAGTAAAATGATGGAGTATGTTTTTTTCTAAGAGATACGATGTGAACTCAAACACCAATTCAGGTATGTGTGGTCAATTTTATAATTTTGCTCTCAGCAGTTGTATGTAATCAACTTGAAAAACAATTATAATAAAAAATCATTAAAAAGGGGTCATTGGTCCCTGCCATTTGTTAAGTATGTTTTGTGAAAACAAGGACGAAATGTTCCAACTGAACTTTACTTAAAATAATTTTGTTGCTACTGAAACTACCAGTTTCATGCATGACGCATGAACGTAGGTTATTAAATTTAGGTTATTTTTCGAAGAGATTATTTTCATGAATTAAAGGGAAAATTTAGAAGCGTGTAGTCATTTACATTAATTTTTTTTATAAATGATATTAGAATGGTCCAAAAAGTTTGAATGAAATTAATAAGCGTGGGGATGTGCTCGTGTGGGGATTTGCTTGTTTGGAAATGTGCTTGTGTGGAAATGGGCTTGTGTGGGAATACCTAACGACTTTGAGTTAAGTGGGAAAAAGGAAATACTGCTGTTCTTATTGATGGTTTTTCTTAATCACAACATGGCAACTTTTTGTGCATGGAACAGTTGACGCAATAATTCATAACACATAAAATAAGATACTGGAATTAAAATTATTCCTCCAAAATTGTTTGGACATTAAATTCGTGTTCAATACGTACGCAACAAGAGTTTACAGGAGGTTAGATTGTCTATTAAGGTTTTAGGTCAAGAATTTAACACACAACAGCCGCTCTCATTCGGTTGTTTAGATATGGTTTTAAATATTACTTTGGCCAGAATCTTGGTCGCAACATTAACAAAACAAATTATTTTTTGACAAATGAAAAGCTAGTAAGTACTACATTTTAAAAAGAAGTAATTACAATTACGTACATATAAGTATTCTTTATTGTCAAAATTGAGTTATACATTTATATATTAACTGTACACGTTTAGTTTGAAATAGTAAGATATTGAACTCACGGTACTGACAAGCTGGACCAAACCATTCGCTAAGGCACTTTGATCCTGTCATACATTCCCCGCTGTCATCACAATTGTTGTTACTACAGTGACATTGGTAGCTACAGCTGTCACCAAACCAACCAGGGGAACAATCTGAAATTAAATTAGAGTGCCCTCAAAAGTCATTATCATCATCATTTGTCCTTTGAGTTCCTTGTGGAACATAGGGCCTCTGTCAAAGCTCGCCACTCTACACGGTCCCTTGTAGAACATAGGGCCTCTCTCAAAGCTTGCCACTCTACACGGTCCCTTGCCAGTCGCTTCAATTCTTCCCATCTCTTCCCAGTTCTTCCAGCCTCGTCTAACATGCTCCGTCTCCATATACGCTCAAAAGTAATGCACATTAACTTCTATATTTACATTTTTTAAAAAGAAATTTTGATTCACTTAATTTTTGTATGTTTCCCAGACATATGTATTTATCAATAAATATTTTTAAAAATCTACCTGACATTACAGACGTGATGACACACAAAAAACATAATGTCACAACTTGTTGGGTTGATAAACACATCCTAGTATCCTACACTTCCTGCTGGCTTTTTATTTGAAATCATTAAGAAGTATCGAACATTGTTCCAATATTGTTGTTTTTAAAGCAATTACAGTTATAAATTTGTAACTTTCATAATAAATTGTATGTAATAAATCATAAAATGCATTGGGCAATTTACTATCAATTTGTAAATATTTTAACGCCTGCATAGTATTCCTACACCTGTCTTTACTAAAAAACAAATCACAAAAAAAAAGACTGAAAACAAGTCCGCATCTTGTAACAAAAATCTCAGTAATTTACTTCCTTCTTAGAGATTTTCTGCGCGCAAAGTTATCCACCTACATTCTCATTTCAAAATGGAATTTAATATAACATTTAAAAGCGAAGTAAGATAAACCCATTTTAAAGAAAAACAACAACTTTAAATTAAAAGAAACTTTGATATGTCCCACTATATTAAACAAACGTAAAGTCCTAGAATCCTCCAAGTAATCATTTCATGTTATCAATGCAACTGTTATGAGAGGCACTAAAAACAGCACCTGTAAAGAGTCCCACTTGCAACAAGCAAGACCATTACTGTGTTAGACTTTGCGCCTGGATGAATTCACTGAAAAGTTTTCAGCTACTTTTATAATACTGCTTCATTCAGTCTTGTTGACCTAGATATATTGTCTAGGTATGTGCGTAAAAAGATTTGGTTGTAAGGAAAAGTTCTGCCAAACATTTTGCCAAGAGGTCCGTATTCCATGATGTGAAAATATGTTGGTGCTAGATTTAGATAAAAAAAAACAAATATTACATACTTTTAGACTGAGTTACGGGCTTTGCAATTCTATGATTTATTTGTGGTAGTTTGTAAGATAAATTTGTGTTCGTCAAAGGGGGACAAAACTATCGCGAATTACGAGACTTAATAAAATATCTTATTCCAACATGTGAAATTCCTGTAATTAAATAAATAATGCCATACAATGTAATAACCATTTTTATTTTATACTACGTATCTTACATAAATAAAAAGTGTTAAAAATAACTATAACCGAAAAATTTAATGGTGAGATAAGTATGATATAAAAACTGTCTTAAATTTTTAAGTACACCGATGTCTCATTACACTCCTGAGGTATGAGTCAGCGACGAACAATTTTTACTACAGGGTTGTTTTTTTTAATCGGACGTCATCTAAATTTGTACAAATAACACCATATATCTACATCGTTTCTTGTAATCTATCTCCACTAGGGTAAACATAAAACGTCATCATTTTCTTTTGCCATTATCGTATTTTGTTTAAATAACAAACATAACTATTTTTTATTTAATTTCTCTGTTACAGAAACAATTCACAAGTCCATCAATTATTTACGATAAGGCCGGGGGCAAGCGAACATTTAAACGCAGCCCAAATTTGACCCGTGGGCCGGACTTTGCACACCACTGTTCAATCAATTGGGCAAGTGTGAACAAAGCTAAAATAGCAGACACATTGGATCATCAATAAACGTTACATGCTTCATATCTCTTACAAGTGACTTTTTAGAATATTGATAGGGGTACACAGATTTGTCAGTGAGTGTATTTGAAGTAGATATTTATTATTATCTGACATTAGTGATTTCAAGTTTAAAATTTCAACTACCAAACATTTTCCCCTTAACATAAGACACCACTAAAATGTATCGCAGCCCAAAATGTTATTAACCATAAAACTGGCAGTAGGCAATCTGTTATTATTCATTCTAAAAATTGTTCCCGCGATTTTCCCCAACTTCCCAAAATACAAACATTACACACCTCCCCCACCCCACATTTCCCCACGCAACTTAGTTTTCTATGCCTATGCTGAAACTGATTTGTCCTAACCCTAATTCCCATAAGCCTTTATTTTTTGCAACCCGCCCTCTCCCATTCACACACAGCTGGACAACAGACCTCATATCCTATAATACTAAACATACTTTGTATAAATATGAATATTTAAGACAAAAATAAAGTCAGAATGAAAATTAAAAGCCTAATTGGCTTATTTTAACCCCGCCCCATCTAAAAATGAGAATTACATGTAGATGTGTATTTCAACTAAGCATTCAACAACCACCACCTATACTGCCCCATCACGACGAACACAGACAAAGAAAGTGATATAATGTATATATTTAGTTTGCTTACTTTGTTTTCAAATATATCTTCGCTCTTTGATGCTTGCAATGTGATTTTTCAGTAAATATAACAGGCGTACCTAGGAGATGTAGGCTATAAAAGACCGGGAAAACATATAATAATGACAAAGCCATATATTTCTTACTTTGCTTAAATAATTTGGGATACCATATAATACCTAAGTATTTATAAAGCCTGCATTTCACCTGTGGTCGGTAACATACAAATTTATGTGCAATGTTCCCTTAACGAATTTGTAAGACTTTTGACAGTAGGTAATTTGTGTACATGTTAGTTCTCAAATTATACGCCTCATCACCACGTATTCTACATATTATTCATTCTAATTTATTTTATTACTTCATTAGGCGAATGATCTGTCTCCTTTGTGCCCCAAAAAATCGAATTCTTTATAATTGAATGAATTATAATTTGCCGCTCAAGATAGGCACATGTGGAGATCGTTGTCTGTTGATGTATCGTGTAGTGCTTGATTAAGTTAATGTTAATTTGAAAACAGAAAAACGCTGATTCCATATATATTTGCATGGACTGTAACTTTTGATCTTGAATCGTTGAAATTATATAAGATTTCATATTTACAAAACGAGACAACGACATCATCATTTTCAAATAAAATGTAATGATCCTTTCAATCATCGTAAAATATTTTATAATTATTATTTTATTTTCATTAAAACAATTTTGCTACTTAAGAAAAGAGTTTAATTTCTCTGACAGAGCTAAAACATGAAGAGAAAGTCTAAAAAGTCATTCATCAATTTTTTTACTATATATCCCCATGTTGTCAAAGGGGTATGTTCTGGCCTGAAGGGGGTATATTCTGGCCTAGGCCAGATTATACCCGGGTATATTCTGGTCAGGGGTTTAATCTGGCCTGTTACACCGGTACTGATGATGATGATCATTGGACATTCGAAGCATTCCTATTACTAAGGCCTTCAAGACTACTCAAAATATATCTTTACAAAATTTGCGTTCCAAATTAAAAATAAAACATTACTCTGATTAATAAACGTAGCTTATGTATACGATCATGTCATTATATGTTCTTTGTAATTAGGGTATGCATGTATTTAAATTAAATTCATTTATAAATATATGTGTTATTAATTTTATGGGGAGATCTTTGAGACCCAGCAGCTTGCTGGGGTCCTGCTCTATTCCCAATTTATTATTATATTTATTAAATAATTTTGGAGTCACTTCAGAATCTTATAGTGTTGACAAGACTAAGCATAGCAGCCTCGTGAGTTGAATAGATCAAGTGCAGCAATTATATATTTTATTTACACACGCTTAGATTGTTGTCGATCCCGTTCAGATATACCCGTTACTAAACGACCAGGAACACCCCACGCTTTCTAATGATGTTACTGTCACATTTTGAAATGTTTGGAGCAATATTTATTTATAGTATTTAGAGTAATGTGTTATATACAGTATAACTGCGATAAAGCTTTTCAATAAAATACAAGACACACTAACGAATTTTGTTATCAAAAGAATAGAATTAAAGCTTTATCAATTGACTAAATATCGAAAAAACACATTTCGTTTAAGGCCTTCATCAGTACAAAAAACTTACACAAGTATTAAAATTTTATTTAACATTATATAAGACATTCTATATCGTGGGAAAATAATACTTAAGTAAAGTTTAAAATAATAATAATTTAATTTAAAAAAAAGAGAGTTAAAAAAGGAAAATAATAACACAGAATATAACAAATTAAAGGAAGTATCAAAAGTTACAGTCAATTCGACAAGGGGAAAAAAGATTCCACGGGTATGTAAAATTTTCAATTTGGCTTAATCCACATGGAGCCAACGTACCAAATCGTTCTATAAAATGTATAGATTTAATGTCTTTTCCATGTAGATCCTATCATGGGTATTTCTCGCATATAAAATGCCAGTAACTGAAATATCTGAAATCCTATCATGATCATGCAAAAGGCGATGCTCAAAAGCAAACTTTCATGACTTTCATCGCAAAAGGTATGAACAAAAGCCCCCAGATATAATGCTATGTGTTATCTTAGCAGTATAGCAGTGTTGCTATTCGTTCAAGATTAAGCTCAATAGGACATTTTTTTATTCAAAATATAGTTCAGTATATATAAGATTAGAGGCACGGTTTAATGCACGTTCATATTGTCATTGGGTAATTGCATATAGCTTCAGCCAGAAGCGTAACTGGATTTTCCGCGCCCTTGGCTAATTTATTTTTGGCACCCTAGACAATTATTATCCAAACTATAGGAAAATACTAGATTTGAATAAATTGCTTGATTAGCCCTCGGCGCCCCTAGTAACTGCCCCGATGCCAAGTTGTTGTTACGCCTCTGGCTTCAGCTCAGTAAAACAGAAAGATGAGGGTCCATTTCATAGAAAGATAGAGGCCCTTCCATGGTTGGCAAATTTCACCTCATACACAGACAGAAAAAAAAACCAGACAAAGCAATTTAATTATTTTTTTTAAAAATCAAAAACGTTTACAGACATTAGCCTTTTTTTCTTCATTGCAAATGTTTTTTGTATGTCAGTAATGAAGTAGATGAAAAGTAAAAGCTTTCATTTAAATTACTGTTAACTCTAAATTAGTTTAAGTCTTAAATAGTTTATAGTCTTCAATGAAGATGCTAAAAAATAATAGGATATCTGGTCATAATATCACTATTATATTAATTTATAACAAGGATTTTATTACGTTTAATTGTCTAGAAACTAGAAGACAAAAAAAAAGTCAATCTATTTAAAAAATTTACCAATAAAACAATATTTGCAACAAATTTAAAAGTAAATTTATATGGTAAAAATTAAAAAAATAATAGTAAGTTTGTTATTTTTTTTCAACTTATAATTATAAAATAAGTTGCATAATGCACAAATTAGCTTTTTTAAAATCATGTTTATAATCATAGCCAGTTTTTTTAGAAAAATACAATACATTGATAAAGGGATAAATTTTGGCTATACCTTAAATATATCGATTGACATGTTTTGGAGGGTGCCGATTTCAATACGCTGTATTAAAAAAATCATCTACTTCAAATTGCGATGTTCTAAGTATCCTCATCAGTACAAAATAATTATTTTGAAAATTCTAAAATATACATACAAGCTTAAAAGATGGATACATCAATAATGCTGTCTCCAATTAATAAAGAATTTAAAAAATATATATTAAACTTTGATGAGAAATAGCTTGATAACAAAGTAAAATTATTTTAAAAATGTAAGTGCAATATATCACAAAATTGTGGCTTTATTAATGTAAAAAAAGGCAACAGTATACTGTAGGAATAAGCCATAAAAAAGCATTTATATTATGGCCTCTTTCATATGATTGTAATAAATGACAAATAACCCAATTACAGTCACCTATGAACTGAAATGCAATCTGGAGGAAATAATTCTTTATTAATGTCACTATCCCCAAGGCTTAAATGTTTAAATGCATTCTATCATCTGTTATAACAAATTCAATTTCATAATTGCATCATGGTTATTTTATGATCACATTTGTACAATATTTAAGTCCATATCATAGTCTAGTATAGACTTAGGCAGCAAGCTAAGTAGACACAATAGGTTCTGTGTCTACTAAGATGCAAGGGCAAACCAAAGATGAAAGTCTTGGAATGAAATTTAAAATAGTTATTATGTTTAATATCAATTTGTAAAACAAATTGTTTTTACAATTTCAATTTTAAATAAGGGAAACATTTGATATAAAGGGGCTAACTATTTATACTTTATACAAATATATTTAAAGGGTTCCTTGACGTAGGGTCTACAATGATCCTAACACAGAAATAAGCATAGTTTACAAAAATGTGATCATTTGATCAGGATTACATATTGCAAGCTTTTCAATGGATAAAAATTTTTTGGACAATGAAACTAAATTTAAATTCAAATTTCAAGAAAAATCTAAGAGTTGTTTAAAATGATAATATATCAAAGTTTTAAAAATTCAATTACTGTAGATGATATTGTACTTAAACTAAACAGTTTTAAAGATGTATTTATTTTGATATATTGCTTTATGAAGAATGATAATAGTGTTTTTCATTAATTTCAGTATAACAGAAAAGTTGACACTGGATGAAAATATTGTGTATTATTCTAGAATATTATTAAACTGTAATTACATTGTATGATTTATTAAAACTATTAAATGGCCAGGTCAGAATCTGTATTTACTTTCGGACTATTATTATTTTTTAAAATTTATCATAAATATTTCACTATTTTCTGCAGCTTATAAGACATATTAATTATAGATTAAATACATTTCTATAAGCTGGTTAATTTAATTATCTAATCTATTACAAACGCTCCTGTACAGAAAATTATTGCGTCTTACGCTTATCCATGGTTTTAAATGTCGAAAATTGTTGGATTTTTTGTTTTGTTTGATCAGGCAACCCATTCCACTCCCCTATTATGGATGGAAAGATCAAGCAGTTATATGTTTTTGCTCTTATATACAGAATTAAAATAAGTGTTTTTTTATTTCAAAATAGAATTAATTTCCTTATGTATTATTACTACATTGCTTTTCTACCCTTTAGTGTTTCTAGGTTTAATAGGTAAACCAATGGTGTTAATCTTTTCAATGTCAAATTTTTATGAGTTATGAATATTCATGATTTATTTTTTTTTACAATTATTTTTTTTCTGGAATTAAGCCTTACACAGATAAGGATAAAAGTGTGTGCACCATTTAAGGCACTGAACTTGGTGAAGAAAGTATTGTGTGGTTGTTTGAAAAAGAAATTAATGGCTTGTTATTAGCATCTGCATAAAAGCAGGTTTTTAATTAAAATAATAGTTTGAAACCGAAGCAAAATTATGCTTTATGTTATCAAATACAATTATTTATTTGCCATGCTTTAAATAATAATTCTTGAATTCGAAAATCTTTGCTGTATAAAATGTTTCAAAATTAAGTGTAAGTGCTTGAAAAACGTCATTGAAAGATTTTACAGAAAATTAGTAAATTTCACCAAAGAAAGTTAACATATTAATAAAGAAGGCTATTATATTGTATTAAATGTTAGAGAGATATTCAAAATTTTTCAATTTTTTTTGTGAAGAAGTTATAAAATACAAAGATGTCAAAATCTACATAAAAGCCTGCAATCCTTATAAGGTTTATTCAATGATCTGGTTACTATCCCTTTTTAAATCAGCTTTTAAAAATATAAATTATTGTTAATTTAAAAATTAAATTAGAGTATTTGTAATGTCCTTTTCTTTAGTCTGTTCATATATGAATCATAGTGAATTCTTTTTAGATGTTTTCAAAGCAGCATTCAAGCATTTGAGTAAACATTTTCATTGTCCATGTTATTTGACTTGTCCAAGTTGTTTGCCACAGTCAATAAGTTCATCTGCTGATAGTCACCAAAGTTTGTGTAGGATGAGGTCGTCTCACTGTATCGATGCAACACTTGATAGAGTAATCTGTACTGCTCCTGGTGAATAAAGGAGAAAAAAGAGAACTAATCATCAGCAATTGATTCTTTTCAAAAAAGCAACACCTGACAGTTTATTAGCAAAATTTGAAAATAAATTTCTTCTTTTATCAGTAACCAAACTAAAATACGATTCTGAAAATAATAATGTAAAAAATGTTGATTTGTTTTCTACCAAATGTTCAAATATTGAGTTTATTACCAGAGTAGGGATGACCTGTGGTCTAATAGATTTGATAGTTCCAACAATCAAAGGTACTGTTAAGCGGAGATCATTGTCCATTCTGTCCAGCAGTAAAGTCAGTACACAAGCCAGTCCAATGTAGGTGGCACCATCTCTAAATCAAAGAGACAGTTAACAAAAGTGTTTAGATACATTTTAATTTATTGAGCATTAATATTTATTGACAAACAAATTGATGCCTCTTTTTTAAATCCTTTATATTAACTCGTGGTGTCTGCACCATGATTGCTTGATTGCTTGATTGCTTGTCGCCAAAACTTTTGATCGATTTTTAACCCACTTGCTCGTAAGCTAGCGAGCTGAAATTTTGCAGGCAGTTTCGTACCGATGATAAAAACAATGTATCAAAATTTCAGATCGATCGCATGTACCGTAATTAAATTATTGATTTTTTAGATTATTTTATTTATTCCTATGTATCATGCTATTTTTTGAGATAGAGCGTCGCGGTGCGTATTATATTGAACAACCTTTCTGTCGCGCAATAAGGTGCGTATTTTATTGACAACACTTTTTATAAACATATTCCTGATCGGTGCGCATTATATTAAACATGTTTTACGACACAACTGCAATTTTGTATTTCTGGATGGTCTGGCGCTGCGTATTATACTGAACATTCTTTAGTTACTTCTCGTACATAAAGGATTTATAGTGAAAAACTTGTTTTTTTACGGGTTTTTTTAAAAATTAAATCCTTTATATTAACTCGTGGTGTCTGCGACCCTTGATTGCTTGATTGCTTGTCGCCAAAACTTTTGATCGATTTTTAACCCACTTGCTCGTAAGCTAGCGAGCTGAAATTTTGCAGGCAGTTTCGTACCGATAATAAAAACAATGTATCAAAATTTCAGATCGATCGCATGTACCGTAATTAAATTATTGATTTTTTAGATTATTTTATTTATTCCTATGTATCATGCAATTTTTTGAGATAGAGCGTCGCGGTGCGTATTATATTGAACAACCTTTCTGTCGCGCAATAAGGTGCGTATTTTATTGACAACACTTTTTATAAACATATTCCTGATCGGTGCGCATTATATTAAACATGTTTTACGACACAACTGCAATTTTGTATTTCTGGATGGTCTGGCGCTGCGTATTATAATGAACATTCTTTTAGTTACTTCTCGTACATAAAGGATTTATAGTGAAAAACTTGTTTTTTTACGGGTTTTTTTAAAAATTAAATCCTTTATATTAACTCGTGGTGTCTGCACCCTTGATTGCTTGATTGCTTGTCGCCAAAACTTTTGATCGATTTTTAACCCACTTGCTCGTAAGCTAGCGAGCTGAAATTTTGCAGGCAGTTTCGTACCGATAATAAAAACAATGTATCAAAATTTCAGATCGATCGCATGTACCGTAATTAAATTATTGATTTTTTAGATTATTTTATTTATTCCTATGTATCATGCAATTTTTTGAGATAGAGCGTCGCGGTGCGTATTATATTGAACAACCTTTCTGTCGCGCAATAAGGTGCGTATTTTATTGACAACACTTTTTATAAACATATTCCTGATCGGTGCGCATTATATTAAACATGTTTTACGACACAACTGCAATTTTGTATTTCTGGATGCTCTGGCGCTGCGTATTATAATGAACATTCCTTTAGTTACTTCTCGTACATAAAGGATTTATAGTGAAAAACTTGTTTTTTTACGGGTTTTTTAAAAATTAAATCCTTTATATTAACTCGTGGTGTCTGCACCCTTGATTGCTTGATTGCTTGTCGCCAAAACTTTTGATCGATTTTTAACCCACTTGCTCGTAAGCTAGCGAGCTGAAATTTTGCAGGCAGTTTCGTACCAATAATAAAAACAATGTATCAAAATTTCAGATCGATCGCATGTACCGTAATTAAATTATTGATTTTTTAGATTATTTTATTTATTCCTATGTATCATGCAATTTTTTGAGATAGAGCGTCGCGGTGCGTATTATATTGAACAACCTTTCTGTCGCGCAATAAGGTGCGTATTTTATTGACAACACTTTTTATAAACATATTCCTGATCGGTGCGCATTATATTAAACATGTTTTACGACACAACTGCAATTTTGTATTTCTGGATGGTCTGGCGCTGCGTATTATACTGAACATTCCTTTAGTTACTTCTCGTACATAAAGGATTTATAGTGAAAAACTTGTTTTTTTACGGGTTTTTTAAAAATTAAATCCTTTATATTAACTCGTGGTGTCTGCACCCTTGATTGCTTGATTGCTTGTCGCCAAAACTTTTGATCGATTTTTAACCCACTTGCTCGTAAGCTAGCGAGCTGAAATTTTGCAGGCAGTTTCGTACCGATAATAAAAACAATGTATCAAAATTTCAGATCGATCGCATGTACCGTAATTAAATTATTGATTTTTTAGATTATTTTATTTATTCCTATGTATCATGCAATTTTTTGAGATAGAGCGTCGCGGTGCGTATTATATTGAACAACCTTTCTGTCGCGCAATAAGGTGCGTATTTTATTGACAACACTTTTTATAAACATATTCCTGATCGGTGCGCATTATATTAAACATGTTTTACGACACAACTGCAATTTTGTATTTCTGGATGGTCTGGCGCTGCGTATTATAATGAACATTCTTTTAGTTACTTCTCGTACATAAAGGATTTATAGTGAAAAACTTGGTTTTTTTACGGGTTTTTTAAAAATTAAATCCTTTATATTAACTCGTGGTGTCTGCACCCTTGATTGCTTGATTGCTTGTCGCCAAAACTTTTGATCGATTTTTAACCCACTTTCTCGTAAGCTAGCGAGCTGAAATTTTGCAGGCAGTTTTGTACCAATAATAAAAACAATGTATCAAAATTTCAGATCGATCGCATGTACCGTAATTAAATTATTGATTTTTTAGATTATTTTATTTATTCCTATGTATCATGCTATTTTTTGAGATAGAGCGTCGCGGTGCGTATTATATTGAACAACCTTTCTGTCGCGCAATAAGGTGCGTATTTTATTGACAACTCTTTTTATAAACATATTCCTGATCGGTGCGCATTATATTAAACATGTTTTACGACACAACTGCAATTTTGTATTTCTGGATGGTCTGGCGCTGCGTATTATAATGAACATTCTTTTAGTTACTTCTCGTACATAAAGGATTTATAGTCAAAAAATTGTTTTTTACGTTTTTTTTTATTTTATGCATTTTTAAATCCTTTATATTAACTCGTTGTGTCTGCTTGCTTGCACCCTAGAACCCTTGCACCCTTGCTTTTCGCCAAAACTTTGGATCAATTTTTAACCCACTTCCCCGTAAGCTAGTGAGCTGAAATTTTGCAGGCAGTTTCGTACTAATGATAAAAACAATGTATCAAAATTTCAGTTCAATCACATGTACCGTAATTGAATTATTGATTTTTTAGATTATTTTATTTATTCCTATGTATCATGTTAAATTTTTGAGATAGAGTGTAAGGATGCGCATTATATTGAACAACCTTTCTGTCGCTCAATAAGGTGCGTATTTTATTGACAACACTTTTTATAAACATATTCCTGATCTGTGCGCATTATATTAAACATGTTTTACGATACAACTACAATTTTGTATTTTTGGATGGTCTTGCGCATTATAATGAACATTCTTTTAGTTACTTCTCTTACATAAAGGATTTATAGTAAAAAACTTGTTTTTTTACTTTTTTTTTAAATTTGTATATTATATTTAAAATTCAAATGCAAAAGATTTTGCTACAAATGTTTTCTAGCTAAGTTATGTTTTCTTTAATTTTTTAAAAATATAGGCTTATTTTTTCCACACTTCTAAAAATGTTTATGTAATTTTATCAAAATTTTAATCAATTACTAGGATATAAACAATAATATAAACTCATATGATATTACTTTCTAATTTGAAAACATATGTTTTACAAAATTACCTGCAGATGTAAAGAACTCTTTCCTCTCCTGGTGACCTTGACGACCTGATTTGTTTAACTAACAGAAGAAGATCCTTGGTATCCATTTTAGTAGATAAACATTTCAGGTGAGTTACTTTTAAGTCGTTAAGCTGTTAACAAAAGAAAATATATGTCTTGAACACTTAAATTATGAACAGAAAATGCCATGACACTTTTAAATGTTTAGATTTTACTTGAAATTATAATATCATGTATCAATCAGTTTTGTAATCGTAATATTTCAATTACTGTTGAAATCAAAATATGCTTTTCAGTGATTTGTGTGTTGCCGTAAGTTTATTTGCATGCCAAGCTATTCTAAAACTGTATAATAATTTTATATTTTTATTTTGAACAATTTTAACACAGTAGTTATTAAGGAGGGAAAATGAGTGTGTTAATGTGGGGGACACATTGACAGTTGTTATTTTTTGTAAGAGCTTATGTTAGATATTATCAATTGTAACTAATTTAAAAGGCTTTCAGGTTTTGAAATTAATTATTAGGAATGTTATTTTTTCTAAAGCCGGCAGTTATAAATACTAGGATATTTTCAAACGGATATGTTGGCTGAGTGAATGGATAAATTTTGACTTACTGATGTTAGATGTGAAGATTTTTTTTTGGCCCCGACTAACATTTGTGACTCCTCCCATAAAGCTGACCTCTTTGAAGAGAGAAGATGTATTTCATTTGTCCCAAATGTCAATGACTCACCTGGTGCAGAGGGTAAATAACCTGCAATTGTCTGAATAAAAATATAAGTGAGGTAAAAATACATATTAACAACGCAATACTGTTGTTTGTTCTATTAGTCTCCATGGTCATGGGCGCCCGCTGAAAACTTTCTAAAGAGATATTTTCGAAGTGATATTTTTTCCCATAATTCTTAGCGTTATACGCAGATTTTTTGGCTGGTCAGTGACCATTAATTAAAATTCTATACAGGTCAGTACTACTTGTCGATTGTTAATATTGTCATAAAATAAACACGTACACCTTTTACTTTTAGAAGTATCAATAACATAAAACCCACGACACTTAAAAGATTCTGATAGAAAATTTTTTAAAGTTATGTAATATATAAGCTACTGTTGTCCAACGGTAGTGCGTTGGATTCTGAATCCCAAAGTAATAGGTAGTGGATCGGGTTTCGATAGAAGACTTTTTAAAATTTCTTTTTCTTTCTTTCTTTTTTTCCCTTTCTTTTCAATTTCTTTTTAACTAATCCTATTATCTATAATTTATAATCATGTGGTATTGTAAGTACGGCATTTCTGGAGGTGTTGACAGTGAGTGGATGAATCCGCGTGCTGGAGGAGTCAAGCAGGGGAAAATTAAGACTGCACGGGGCTTCAATTAAAACTGGGGCCCAATCGAGCCAGCGTTCCTTTAAATAAAATGATTGCTAGCAGCTAATATAAGACTGTAACTTGTAACTATTCAGCCAAAAAGATTATTCGTGAAAAAACCGAACCCAAAGAAATAACTGTTTGCCGGTATCCTAAAAGTGAGTGTAAAAAGACAAATTTTAAATAAAAATTAATTTAAAAATATAAAAACACCACACAAAAAACACACCAAAAAAAAACAAGAAAAAAAAACAAGAAAAAAAAACACAAGAATCCACCGCTGGGGATCGATATCCAGATCGCTTGCCCCGCAAGCCTAAGCGACCAGTGTCACGCCACTCTTCGCGACGTATTACTTGCTAATGTATTTTGTAGGCGTTCTCACAATACAAAACTTTCGTGCAATAAATCCTTGAAATACTGTTGTCAAGAAAATAACTTTAATATGCACAATATATACCAAAATATAACTTTGAGGTTTCACAACGTGGAGACATCAGCCACACATTCGCCATAACTCCCAGAACTCCCTTTCGCGCGCTTTTACCCATGTGACCTCTCTGTCACTCATCTCGTGATTCTCAAGTGACAACCAGGAGAGCTTGAGGGAAATTGTAAATTTAATAAGTAAAATGTAAAAAAATCTTTTTTTTAAAAAGGACACGCTTTTATTTACAGACTGAAACGCGCTGATTTCCCCTGCCCTTGATGTAAACACGGGAATTTACGAGGGCTAGAGTGAAACCAGTGAGCCGTGGAGGTCAACTCTAGCAGACGACTATACATTCGAAATAGTGATAAATAGAGATAAACTAAAAATTGATTAATTTCATTACGGTACATTCGACCGATCTGCAATTTTGATACAATGCATTGTCATCCAAGATTTATCTGTGGTAAAATTTTGAGATCTCTAGGTCCATTAGAAGTGGTTTAATTTTACATTTCAAGATTTGAAGGAAGGATGGATACAACATACAAACATTGTGACTTAAATAAAAGCGTGTAAAAAAATATAAACAATATTATTTAAAATTTTCTCTTATTGACCCTATCAAATCAGGTTTCTCGATTACTAAGACTATTGGGTCGGAAAATAGATTAAAAAAAATAGGTACGCTTTTTATTAATTTATGATATTTTCAGGGATTCATACAAACATCTATTCACCTTTATTATAAATTATACTACGTTTTGGGGCCCCAAAATCATCGGGGGCCCCTGGCTTTAGCCCGTTCAGTCCCCCACCGGTCCCCTTAATCCGCCATAGGGATCAAATGATCACGTTGTGAACCGAGACTATACAAGGATGGGCCACTGTTATGAGGTAGCTAGAAACCAGGAATTGTAAAGACCAATATTTCAGAAAGAGGCTTTTAGAGTATATGAGATTAAGCACATATTCAATTAATACAGTTTATTTATGATCTTTACTACCTCCGTTGCAAACAACTCCGTCCATTATTGGTCACGCCCTATAACCAACTCCCTCAGTCTCGAGCCTTTGTCCAGTCCCCGGTCTATAGTACTTCAGCATTTAGTATGTCCATCACGATGATTAAATCATCTTATACCAGCCCCTCCCCCAGATTAAGATGGGGGTGGGGTGGGGTACCAGGAACCATTCTGGTCTCTTTGATGTCAGCCCCTGGTCTGGTTGGACGATCGCAATCATTTCCCCTGGTCAGCGCTTCACACAGCTGACCTTTAGATATTAACAGAGTCTACATTTAGCACCTCTGTCATCGCTTAGCACCTGAACGCGGCTCGGTCTATTCTTGGGGCATTTCAAACATCTTTGTATGTCCTGGCCCGACTACCAGTCCTGGCCAGCAACAGGAATCTTTGATCTAAAGACCCTTTAACCGCCCTAATTCTCAAAAATATAGAAAATTTAAAAATAATCACCCAGTAAAACGAGATTATCATCACCTTAGTTTCTTTCTCTTTATTTTCTCTTTACTTTAATAATTGTTTTGTCTATTTTTGTCAATTTTTCAAAATTCAAATAAATCAAGGGGGAGGGGCGCTCAAGCACCCCACCCCCCCGCCGGCGCCTATGTCCATGGTGAATGGATTAGTAAACCTTACGTTCTTCTTTACTTGCTCTTGAGTAGGAAAATATAATTAAATGGGTATAAATATATTTTATTTTAGCATATAGTATTAAGTTGTTTAGATGACTTTTGTTTGACTCTACTGTTTTTAAGTATGTTAAACGTGATGTTAAAATATTTCTCATTCTCACTGGGTCAATAGACTTCAGGTGAAACTCAAACTCCACAATAAGAGAAACTTTATAGTCCAATACAAGTCTCCACAAGTCAATAACTGTGGAGGCAAGTGGAAGTTGGCTCAAAATTTGTTGATCTTTCTTTTTTAGACTCTGAGAATGAGAAAAAGATGGTCGTTCTCAAATGGTAAAAAATATGGTATAAAAAGTTATTTTATTTTAAAAGTTTCAATTAAATCAGAAACGAACTTGCTGCACTAAATGGTTTAATGCATCTAGAAGATAGTGATAGTGTGTAATTAATTCACATACCTCTTTAGTTCATAAATCTTTTTTAAATGCGATGAAGTAATGACCAGCCATAATTTGAACATGTTTTTGTCAAATGAAAAAAATAACAAATTTGTTTACTTTTGTTTGTTGCCCAATGACCGTTTACACTACAAACAATTCCATTTACCGGGACTAGGACAGCATTGATGTAATCTCCAGAAGAGCTAGCGTCAGGGGTCAAGGTTGCAATGTAAGATTTTTCTTAGAAAGAAGAAGTGAGTTTAAATAACAATTACAATGTTTTTTTATTGTGTTCAGGGAAAAATAATTGATGGGCTTTTCTTAACACCTTAAAGTTTTCACGAAGATTTATAACAGAATAAAAAAGTGGACAGAGTCTTAGTTTGATTTTTACACATTGAATGTTTCCAAACAGTATGAACATTATAGTTTGCAGAATAACACTTAATCAACTTTTAAAGATATTTTTAAAAAAATTTATATGTAGATAGATATTTGAAATGTAAGCATAGAAACATATAAAAAGCAAAACGTCTTTAATGAAAATTAGCATATACATCTGCTAATATTAATTATATTAATAAGAATTGGGAAATCATTTTAAAACAAAAATAGAGGTAAAAAAAGATTTTCAAAAACCATGTTTTTATAAGTGGACTAATAAGAAGAAAATAAATTGAAACTTTAATTTAATATGATTACAATCGTGGAAATTTATGAGATTTTACATATGCAGTTCACTCATTTTCTCACTTATAGATCTCTATTTTGCCTTCTAAATTATACATCTTTAATTTTTATACCAAACACCCGCCTTTGTGGTGTATTTCTAAATTAGAATGGGATTTTGAAGTACCCGCCCCACGTTTTTATTCATATTAAATCAAAGTACTTGAACTTATAAGTTTTAATAGATATTCTTCTTTTTAGTTCTCTTATAAAAACGTGTTTTTTAAAAATCCTTTTTTTACCTCTATATTTTTTTCTTCTTTTTTGTCCATTTATAAAAACGTGTTTTTAAATCCCTTATATTAACTTCGAAATCTTGTCTGTCGTCATCTCTCTCTTCGTATGTCGGTCGGGCGGACAAAGAAAAGTAAAAAATGACCCACTTTCCGTTATGCGATCGAGCTAAAATTTGGCACATGGACCCGTCTTACCTAACAATGCATCGTATCAAATTTCAGATCGATCGAACGTACCGTAATTAAATTAATGCATTTTTAGTGTATCCTTATATAACGTATTTAATTCAAATTCACTGTTTGTTATTGTTTTTTTCACGTGATTGTTCAGTCACGCGTTGACGCGACCCATCAAAGTACCGGCGTGCTTTTGTTTACATTTTACGTGTCACGCTGAGCTCGGTCAAGCGATCGGTGACCAGATCTTTCTCCTCTCCCAACCGCCCCTCAGGGGTTATAAAGCAAAGAAAAGTTAAGACATATTCAGTCTGTAAATGTTTGTCATTTTTTAAAATAATCAATACTTTTAGTTATGTCTCAAATATAAGGGATTTATAGTCAAAAACTTTGTTTTTACGGGTTTGTTTTATTTAAAATCTTTTATTAAATCCCTTATATTAACTTCGAAATCTTGTCTGTCGTCATCTCTTCGTACGTCGGTCGGGCGAAAAATGAAAAGTAAAAAATGTCCCTCTTCCCGTGATGCGATCGAGCTAAAATTTAGCACATGGATCCGTCACACCTAACAATGCATCGTATCGAAATTTCAGATCGATCGAACGTACCGTAATTAAATCAATGCATTTTTAGTTTATATCTATACGAGGTATGTAATTCAATTTCACAGTTTGTTATTGTTTTTTTTTCACGTGAGAGCTCAGTTCGCGCGTTGACGCGACCCATCGAAGTACCGCGTGCTTTTGTTTACATTTGACGTGTCACGCTGAGCTCGGTCCAGCGATCGGTGACCAGACCTTTCACCTCTCCCACCCCCCCCCCTGGTTATACAGCAGGAGTTAAGGCAGATACAGTCTGTAAAAGTTTGTCGCGTTTGAAGATGATCAATACTTTTAATTATGACTCATATATAAGGGATTTATATTCAAAAACTTTGTTTTTAAGGGTTTGTTTTATTTTCTTTATTTATTTTTATACCAAACACCTCATAAGCGCCCGCCCAACGTTTTAATACCACGGGAATGTGGTCACGGGGTGAACTTAAGTGACATGTGAATGTCAAAAACAGCAGACGGATACATATATTATATAGAGATAAACTAAAGTAATGCATTTATTTAATTATGGTACATTCGATCGATCTGAAATTTTGATACAATGGAATGTCATTCAAGATCCATCTGTGGTAAAATTTTGAGCTCTCTGGTACCATCAGAATTTAATTTTATGTTGGCAAATTTGAGAAATTGTGGACAGACAGACAGAAGCGAAAGCAAGTTAATAATAAATAAATAAATGTAAAAAAGGATTTTTAAAAACTATGTTCTTATAAGTGGACTAAAAAGAAGAAAATAATTTAAAACTTACAAGTTTGGGTATTTTGATTTAATGTGACTAAAAACGTGGGCCGGGTGTTTGATATAAAAATTAAAGGGAGATCTATAAATGTGAGAATGAGTGAACTGCATATGTAAAATCTCATAAGTTCACTTATAAAAACGTGTTATTTAAAAATCCTTTATAACTTTTATTTCTTTTCTTCTTTTTAGTCCAAAATAAAAACGTGTTTTTTTTAAAATATGTTTTACCTCTATTTATTTTACCAAACACCTCATCAGTGCCCGCACAATGGCGATGAGGTCACGGGATGTACTCGGCACGTGAAATTGAACTACAGCAGACGGATACAGATGCTTATATAGAGATAAACTAAAAAATGCAATTATTTATTTGCGGTACATTCGATCGATCTGAAAATTTTATACAATGCATTGTCTTCCAAGAATTATCTGTTATAAAATTTAGAGCTCTCTAGGACCATTACAAGTGGTTTATTTTTACGTTGGAAAATTTGAAAAAAATGCGGACAGACAGACAGACACGAAAGCAAGTTAATAAAAACGTGGTAAAAAACACGTTTTTATAAGTGTACTTAAAAGAAGAAAATAATTTAAAACTTATAAATCCAAGTAATTTGATTTAATATGACTAAAAACTTTGGGCGGTTGTTTGGTATAAAAGTTAAAGAGAGATCTATAAATGAGAGAGTGAGTGAACTGCATATGTAAAACCTCATAAGCGTCCGCCCCACGTTTTAGTCATATTGAATCGAAGTACTTAAACTTATAAGTTTTAAATTATTTTCTTCTATTTAGTACACTAATAAAAACGTGTTTTTTTTCAATCTTTTTTTTATTTCTATTTGTTTTATTCTTTTTAGTACTCATATAAAAACCTGTTTTTTTTTAAAATCTTTTTTTACCTCTATTTATTTTTTTTTATACCAAACACCTCATAAGCGCCCGCGCAAAGTTTTAATGCCACAGTGATGTGGTCACGAGGTGAATACATGGATGTCAACAAAAGCGGACTGGTACATATGCTTATATAGAAATAAACTAAAAAATGCAAAAATTTAATTACGGTACATTCGATCGATCTGAAATTTTAATACAATGCATTGTCAGCCAAGATCTATCTGTGACAAATTTTGAGATCTCTAGGACCATCAGAAGTGGTTTAATTTTACGTTGGAAAATTTGAAAAATTGCGGACAGACAGGACGAAAGCAAGTTAATAAAAACATGGTAAAAAAGTGGTAAAACCTGGTAATATATCAGGAAATCTATTTTTGGTAACAGCTTTGTTGTTGTCGTTATTTTCGTAAACATTACCATCTTGATCAGTGGCCTCAACTTCTTTAATATGTTTTGTGAAATCTTCACTTACATAACACACATTCTGTTGGAAAAAATAGTAGAGCAGCATGTTTTACATTTTTTGTGCAAGTAACGGGAGACTTGAAATTTAAATTACCTCTAAGACGTTTAAGAGTCTTTGACCTAGGAGATTAAAGAAATGTAAAATTTTAAATATCTTTTAACTTTGTTTTTATTAGTGTATTCAAAATGATTTTTTTTCAAAATTACACAAAGCATTATTAATATTTATCTATTATCTATATATATATATATAAATCAACAGAACAAGCTCAAGTGCGAGTAATGACCATCACTGGGGTCGACCAATCAAGCAAAGTTGGTTCTCAAGGAGAGGGGTAGGCGTGTTTCCAGACCAACAATGCTTTTTGCGTTCACTTGCATTTTTCCTTCACATACTAACGTGTTGTTCGTAGTGTAGTGGTAATCACGTCCGCCTTAGGCCTCTATGCAGGAGTTACTGGGTTCAAGCCTCAGCAGAAACGAATTTGTTAAAATGTTTTTTTTGTGCCTATTCTTTTCCCCCAATGTTCAAACATAACTTACCCTCGCTAGGGTCGGCAAATCACAGTGTATGGTTAGCAAGATAGATTGCTGCAGGTAGCTAACCGCAGTGCAAATGTATCGAGACCATCAATAAGTCAGCAAGGTCCCCCATCCCCTAGCTAGTGCAAACAAATTAACTCCATAATCTTAGACAGCTCTACAATGTTTAACATTCTTATTAAAGAGATTACCAAGAATTCACTCTCCATTTTCGTCTTGATTTTGAAATCTTCCTCTTCCAGAATTCGAATTCTGTCTGTGATATCTCTTGACGTGACTGTGGTTCCCATACATACAATAGCAACCTGGGCTGCTCGGTGTAAGAATTCATACTGAGCCTACGGTATAGACAAAATATAGATAGATGATAACCATAGTTTGTTGGATTATTATAAATTCAGATCACAATACATGAAATGCTTTTAAGTCTGAAGGGGTAAATTTATTGATTAATTTAAAAAAAAATTAATAAAGAAATAGACAATATGTTTTTCAATAAAATCTCTCATTATCTTTCATAATATTTTATTGTATTATAATTAACTAGGGGGTTGTAGGGCGTTACGGCACCCACTTTTTTCAAAAGCCCCTAAAAAATATCCGTGTTTAATAAAAACGAAATATTAAACTTCCTGAAATGTACACAAAGTATTTTATAATTATAAATCCTTAAATGCTCTTTTTACATCGTTCCCTTTTCCAAAATGAATATAAGCTCAAACAATTACGTCACATAATATTTTACGGCGAGAAACACAAAACGCTTTTTAAACTGCTATGGACTGTTGTACTATGTCACTCAGCGTTACGGAGTCAGTGACTTGGGGTTTTATATTGTTTATTATATTAATAAAAAAATGTCTCATGTAAGAACATTTATGCTAAGTACTTTCCAAATATATAGCTTAAATGAAATATACATAAACAATTTTTATGTTTACATTTCTTTTCTTAGTTAAATAAAAATTGATTTCGTTAAAGTTTATACAACCCAAGTTCACTAAAGTTCTAACTAACGACTTGGGCTCAAACTAGACCCCTCAGCCGACGCCGCACGCCGAATACGCCGCCGAATTTTCGTCCGCCAAATATCCGCCGGAAAATATGCGGCGCGCCGCATTAGCCTAACAGCTGATAAACTTCATTGCGTTTGTTTTATTCATGACAATTATAAACTGATATTATATGTGCCGTTTCAGGTATTGAGTGACAGAAACTGAATGAGTGGAATACATTCATGCACTATATTAGTAGGACAGCATAGGGGCCATCAATAAAGTATGTCATGTTATTTTTGACGATTTTAACTCTCTCCCGTTACAAATCTAGTACGTCACACTTTCGAAAAGAAATAATTTTTTATTAATAAAATAATTAAAATTTAATATAGACACCGTGACGTCACACATGGCCGGACCCCCCTCCCCCTGTCACATTTTCTTACAACCCCTCACCCCTCTGGAGCGAGACGTACTTTATGGACGGCCCAATATAAAACGTTTTTCCATTGTTTAAAATAATGAAACTTTTTCTGAAGTATTGTAAAAGTGTTTTATTGCTGAAGATTTATTACTTATAATTGGCCAGGCTTCAGCCGAATTTCATCCGATTTTTTCGTAATCAGCCAAAAATCAGCCGCAAATGTCAATTTACGGAGAAATCCGGATATGCGCTCACATAATTATGTCAGCCAGCCGAAAAAGAAATTCGGCTGGCAGGTCTAGCTCAAAAGATTTACCGGTGTTTGAATCATCATGACCCTGTCTTGTCTCAGTTTGACTAGTGTCTTGAAGAAGTCAATTTGACCTGTTGCTTCAGCTTCTTTTATAACATTACACAGGGCAATAAATGTCCCAGTGCGTCCAACACCAGCGCTGGTAGAAGAAATATACAAAATCAAACAAAATGTATCTAGAATAAGGAAATAAACTTAGTAACTTTAAAATTTAGCTTCTAGGTACAGGTAAATTATATCACGTTAACAAATATGGAAACAATTCGAGAATCATGGGAGGGTAATGGAGAGGGAGGTCCACTTCAGGAACAATTTGTTCAAGAATGAAAATAACACGACTTCCAATAGAATGCATACACAAATGCCTTAACCAAACAGAATAGTAGTACAAACTTAGTCGTCAACACCAGAGTTTGGTGTCTCAAATGATGACAAGACATAGCTTAACAAACGTTTGCTTTGACAGGTTAGTCACATAAGAGAGATCCGAACTCCCATTATTGCTGTGTGGCTCCTGAAACATTACTTTGTGTCTTTACACGTATCATTTAAGATCAACGCTTCAGAGCATTGCCATCAGAAAATGTTTTATGGCACTCACAAAAGATGAAAAAGGTTGCTGAGGGCTTAATTAGCATTGGCTTTAATCTAAAAAAGAAAGCTAATATATCAGTTGTTTATAAACACACATGCAATAATCTAACCTGCAATGTACAACAACAGGACTTTTCGTAGATTCAGATGCCACTCTTTGCTGAAAGTCTACAAGACTCCATGGTGTTAGTGGAACACCTTTGTCTGGCCAGGATGTGAAGTGGAACTGGGTCATTTGATGGATTGGTTCATCTTTCTAAAGATATCCAATATTTCATACAATGAAAGTGTCTAATAATTCAACAATACTACCACGTCACTTTCTCCAAAAAAATCTGTAAAATTTTTGATAAATTGAAAAACATTCAAAAGAATGGCATCAAACTAAAACTATAATTAGTAACTACCTTGATGAGTTGCAGTTGTCTGATTGTGTAGTCAGCAAAGACTTGAGTGGATGCCAGTCTGACCTTTATGTGACCGAAAACAACTTTCCCCTCTTCTGGCCAGTAACGTTCACATTTGACCTACACAGAAGTTATCAAAAATGCGAGCAGAGAAATTTCTTTTAAAAAGTTGTTCTTTTCCAAATGTACACTTATTTCAGTAACACGTTTTAACTATCTTTAAATTTTAAAAATGGCTTTCAACAGTTACTGGATATCATTTAGATAAAGAGTTAGTAATAAAACCTTATTGGTCAAAATTGTATTTGATACACTTAATAAAATATCGAAATAGAGAGTTTAAAATATTGCAAATTTAAAAGATATGAAATATCTATTACTGTACTAACTGATGAGACTTACAAAATTTGAAACGCAAAAAAATAAATAAATAAATAATAATAACGTAAGTTTTAAACTCGCCAATTAAATTGATTTCATACTAAATAGTCATTTAGCAATATGTTAATAATTTAAACTTATCTTTCTTTAGTAACAAAATTCGGTTTAAACTGGGAAAATGTGTTATTTTCCAATACTTTTAATATAAAATGTAAATTACATTCTAATTAATATAACATGTCATTTACGCAAAATATTAATGGTACACGTTTTATACAACTGATTCCACAGACCTGACCTTCCTCAATCAAGTTTGTAAGCATCACAACTTTTTCTACTTTCTGCTCCCATAACATTCGAACGAAATCATTGATGATGACTTTATTAGGACCTGTACAACCATGAACAAAATCATAAATGGTAACTTTATTAGGATTTATGATAACCTTACGCCCAATATAGTGTATTATTGTTAGACCAATGCTATTTTGAATGTATTATCATTATCTACATTAGTGAGATAACCCAGGAGCAAGCTTGGAGACACTGCAAACATGCAGATTGAATTAAAGATAATGTTTTATCGTTGACAAATTAATATTAATTAAAATTCTAGCTTTACGGTTTATATAAATCATAAACTGTGAACTAAGTCACTGAGAAAATTATTGTTTTGTTTTTGTTATCTACTTACGTGTTTTAATGACTAACCCAAAATTTAAACTATTACTTACCTTGACTAGCAATAAATTTTTCTTTTTCCATGAATCCCTGTAAATAATGTATAGAAATTTAAATTTCCATCCCGTATAAAGACTTTTTTATGTTAGTTAAGGAACAATAAGTTATACATTTAAAAGCAATTGAGTAACGAAAATATTTGAATTTACATACAGAGGCTAATCAACACATTGGCTTAAGTTTATTATTTTGTACTTGAACACAATTTAAACACAAAGATTAACCTATTAGTCCTATTGCAAAAGATACATTAAAATACCTCCCATTTGTTGTTATTTTTGGTTAAAGTTTTATTATTATGACTTGTTAGAATTTTCTTGTATGTAGACATCATGGCGGGTGATAATTTATCTCAAATCTCATTTTGTCTGAATGTAACTAAGAAACATTAAAGCTATCAGAAAATAGTATTTCAAAATCTCCTAAATTTCACCTCAATATATGAAGCATTAATATAATCTCCTTCGTGTCTTGCTGTGTTTATCATCAGATGGACTCGGGAATGATCATCTGAAATATACACAAGTTCAAAAAATTAATAGCTCCGCGTATTGAATTCATTGGCAAACGCATATAAAGAGAAAACAAAAATTCAAAGGCAGCAATATATATATATATATATATTATATATATATATATATATTATATAATATATATATATATAATATTTTAAAGGATTGTAAAATATTAATATTAAAGATGATAAGAGGGATGCTTTACTGTTAAATGCTCTCATATAATTTTTAACTCGTTTAGTTATGATTAATAAGTTAGATATTAAAACATACTCACATGTACAAATATTCTTGTATCTATTTTTATTTCTGTTTTCTTTGCTAAGTCCGATTTCCATGGACACATTTATTGGATCAGGGAGACTCTAAGATATACAGTTTTAGTTTTAAATAACCTTTAATACATGCAAATTATAATAAATACTTTAATGGTGCTTTAATGTGTATATTGTACTTATAAATTCATTGCGATAATCCTATATAATAAAAGGAAATATTCTGTCCTTTCTGTCTGTTCTGTCCGGTCCTCGATAGCAATTGGTCCCTCAAACACATATGGGGCCGTCAATAAAGTACGTAACGCTATTTTTGACCATTTTTGACCCACCCCTCCCCCCTGTCACAAACTGTCACAAATCTCGGGACTAAAGTACGTCACACTTTTGTATTTTTTTTTAATTAACACCTATTTAAAATATTTAATTTAATACTTAAATTACACTTCACTATTAAACTGGTTGCTGATTTTGTCTGGCCAGTGAATTCTGAGAATCCTTCTTAGACAGTTGTTGATGAAGGACTGGATTCTGGTCAGGTTTACGGCCGTTGTTCTCCATGTCGTACCGATGGTCACGGGTTCGAATCCGTGTGAAGGCAAGGGTTTGTTCCCGGGGCCTAGGGCGTCCCTGAGTCACCCCGCTCCGAATGGGTACCTAACACTACATGTAGTTAGGCGGCTGGGTAATGAGTGGAACCCACAAAGACGTGGCCTTTGAATGCTGCATCACTTGCCAACAGATCATCTGTCATGGTCTGTGGACGCAACTATCTTCTGCATAGAAGGAGCGTCTGTATAGATAAGATAAGAAGATAAGATGTCTCGGCTCCATATAGAAGCACAGGTTTTACCATAGCGTTAAAAATCCTTACTTTTAACTTGCTGCCTAAGTTGTTAGAGACCCAAACATTATTGAGTTGTTGGAAGGCTGCTCTTGCTTTTCCGATCCTTATTTTGACGTCCGCATCTGTACCACCTTGTTTATCTACCATGCTGCCAAGGTAAACAAAACTGTCCACCTCCTCAAGGGCTTCTTCTTCAAGCATAATGGGTGATGTACTGGTGGCATTAACCTTGAGGATTTTACTCTTCCCTTTGTGAATGTTGAGACCCATGCTAGCAGAAGTGGCTGCGACAATGTTTGTTTTCTCCTGCATCTGTTGTTGGGTATGTGCAAGAAGTGCAAGATCATCAGCAAAGTCAAGATCATCCAGTTGATCCCACAAGGTACATTGGATGCCATTCCTTTTTTGCTGTGTAGATGTTTTCATCCTCTCAGTCAATGGCTAACAGGAAGAGGAATGGTGACAGCAAGCAACCTTGTCTCACACCAGTCTTCACCTGGAAAGCATCTGTCACCTGCTGGTCATGGATAACTCAGCAGTTTATCCCTTCGTACATGTTTCGGATTATATCAGTAATCTTCTGTGGCACCCCGTAATGCCTTAGCAATCTCCACAGGGTTTGCCTGTCAACACTGTCGAAGGCTTTTTCATAGTCAACAAAGTTGACATAGAGCGGCGAGTTCCACTCTAGTGGCTGCTCTAGAATGATGCGCAGTGTCGCTATCTGGTCCGTGCACGATCTGTCGGTGCGAAAGCCGGCTTGTTCGTCCCGCAACAGAGGTTCAACAGCGTTTTTCATCCTGTTAAGTAGTACACGGTTGAAAACCTTTCCTGGGATGGACAGCAGTGTGATCCCTCTGTAGTTCGAGCAGGAGCTTAAGTCTCCCTTCTTTGGGATCTTGATAAGGTATCCTTCTTTCCAATCGGAAGGAACTTGCTCCTCTTCCCATATTTTCATAAACAGAGGGTGTAACATTTCCACACTGGTTTCGTTTCCAGGTCCGCCAGCAACCAGGAACTGTGGCAGCGGACAAAACAGAAGCCCATTGAGGAAGAGATTCTCCAGACGCGGTGGAGGTGGATTGGTCATACACTAAGAAAACCTGCTTCTAACACAACAAAGCAAGCCCTGAAATGGAACCCACAGGGTAAGCGGAAATGAGGCCGTCCAAGAAACACTTGGCGCCGAGAATTGGAGACAGACATCAAGAGAAATGGCCATGAATGGAAGATCCTGGAGAAGCTGGCCCAGGATAGAGATGCCTGGAGGTCTCTCGTAGGTGGCCTATGCCCTTGGAGGAATCGCAGACGCCGACGATGATCGGTGGATGCTCCTCATGGACGAGAAGGCTCAACAACAACAACAACATTAAACTGTATTAAAATATGTAATTTCCACTTAAAAGTAAGGATGTATCGGATTCAAAATTTTGAAATCCGGCTGGAGCTGAATTTGGCTTGATTTATGAAGTGAAATCCGGCTGCAGCCGGAATCAGATTTGTTAAAAAGGCCGGATTTCGGATTTGCCGTAGTCACTATGAATAAATATATAAATTAGGAATCTACCGGATAGTTTAATTTATGAAGTGAAAACTGCCGGAGCCAAAGATGAGCCGGATTTTTAAAAAAATAGCCAGATTCCGGATTTGCCAGAGCTGAAGCCCAAATCCCGTACACCCCCACTTAAAAGAACTATCAGATTATTAAAATGACTTTAATAGTAGAATAGTTAATTGTCAACAGTTGTCACAATTATTCAATGAAACAGTAACTCAATCTAGATCGAATTTGAAAACAAAAATTGCAAAAATTAGACTTGACAATTATTTAATACACAACATTCATCTGCTACCTTTTCATTTACAATGGGTGATGTCAAGTTTTAGATAATCTTCCTATTATGCATTCTATTGACACAGGATATGAAGTATATAAGCGAAACTTGACCTCAACCAGTGATTAAATAATGAAAAGGAAACAAAACAATTTGACTAAAAAAGACTAGATTGACAAAATTATGTGATCAACTCTTGTGCTATTTGAATCTGTTTATTATGGTCCTATGAATTATGTTTCATTCCAAAATATTCACTGGACATCGTCTTACAACGGTGAAGTTAAGTGTTCATCCATAGTTACGACTGACATCAATCTTGCACCATCATCGTTTCCTGGAAGGATAATTGCAGACAGATCAACTCGTCCTCATCGAGCCACTCAAAAGCCTCTGTATGTGCATTTTATCTTCTGGCAATAACTGCCATAGGTTCTCTTTGCCTTCTAGAAGCGATTCTCAAAGGACGGATGCGTTTTATCTTAGTTGAATCATGAACAGTTTGGGTGGGCACATTCTCCTGGGCCCGAGCTCTGTGTTGTCCTGTAAGTTTATTCAACATTGTTTGTGAGGCAAAATATAAGTGACATACTTTGCAAAGTCGATCAAATAAGCTGGAAATCATATGGTTGTACTTTGAAAACTCCTGTTTATCTTGGCATAGTGTCATCAAATTTAAGAGTTTGTGCTACAAACAAGGAAGGAAATTTATAAGAATCTGCATCTGCTCTTTCTGAAACTTTGAGTCCATCTACTGTTTGGTTGATTGGAATTGGAGGAGGAGAAGAATCTTGAAGGTAAAACGTTGAAATATGAGCTTCGTGCTTTGTCCCAACATTTTATGTCATGATATTTAACAATTTGAGTGAAATATTGGCTTGTGCGAAGATGATTTTCAAACCATTCCTGATCCTTCGATATCAGTCCTGCTGCATGCAATTCAGATTTATGAACACATTCATGAGATACGCATTTCATGCTATTTTGACATTAAAC
Source organism: Ampullaceana balthica (assembly GCA_944989445.1). Taxonomy (NCBI): domain Eukaryota; kingdom Metazoa; phylum Mollusca; class Gastropoda; family Lymnaeidae; genus Ampullaceana; species Ampullaceana balthica. The sequence continues at coordinate 34,604 of CALYLW010001741.1, forward strand.
TAATTCTAAAGTTTCACAAAATTTGTGAAAATATTTTTACTAAAAAATATATAAATAAATTCGAAAAAAAAATATATAAAAAAATTAATGTGTGACATCACACATGGCCTGCCCCCCCTGTTACAAAGTGTCACAAAGTTACTTTCTTACACCCCCTCCGCCCCCCCTTCAGAGCGTGACGTACTTTATGGACGGCCCCTATGACTCCTACAGCCAATCATATTGAACACGTATACACGGACGTTCAAAACGAGTTATTTTTGGTGAAGTATTTCTTCCAAGACTTTATTTTGAGTTATTCGCGTTGGGATTTATACTCAAAATCTTTGTTTTTACGAGTTATTTATTTTAACTATAATGAATAGTATTTTTGACGTGACGCACATGTATGCCGGTCAAGAAGGCTGTTGGAGGGGAGTTACAACATGCCACCGAACGGTGGCGGAACGTCCTTGAACGGACTTTGTTGCTCATTATTATAATAATTAGAAAATGTATACATCTAACATTTAGAATAAGTTGGTGGTATTAAAAAAGAATTAACTTAAGTCCTTTTGGGTAAGATATTAATGAAAGTCGAATCTTTAATGTGGCTTAATACGACACTGTTACGTATGACATCATTTACAGATCTCCTTCTATACAGAAGATTATTGCGTCTTACGCTTAACCAATGGTTAATGTCTAGTCTTGAATTTTTATTTCAGTTTTAAGTGTTGATAGAGTGTTGGTTTTCCTAGTTACCACAGGCAAACCCCTCCACGCCCGAAATTCCGGACGGAGAGAACGAGAATTCGTGTTTGCCTTTGCCTATGGGATAAGAATTTTTTTTCATCCCTATGTCTATCTTAGGATTCAATTATATTATCTTTGTATTGTTAAAATAAATTGCCTGGTATTTTATTACTACTTTGCTCTTTGTTCTTCTGTAATAGATGACTTTCAATGTATCATCAAATTTTGTTTTGGAATTGGTGCATATAATCAATAAAGTCACTTTCAAATTTTCATCAGGCATTCTCGTTGAATGTGTGGAGTGCTTCATCATTGAAACATTTTTCTCGCGGATGCTATTCAAGCGGCAAATTCTTCAGTTTCAAAATCTCATCATCAGGTAAGCAGCTGAAAACTTTAAGAAGTTTTCCATTTCTATGCTTTTATTTAAGTCTCTTGCCTTGCAGATCAATGAGCTCAATTGGAGTTAAACTGGCACACAATCAAAGTTACAAGAAAATTGTTTCTGAAAAGAAGAATGTCCAATTCAATTCCGTCAATTTCTGAAAATACATCCAAAGAAAGATTCTTTACGTCACAAGCAATTTTTTTTCAATTGTGTAAAAAAACTTTTTTAAAACAATGAAAAGGGGGACATTTTTCTTCTTCCATTTATGTTCCAAAAATGGCAGCTATCTCTGAGATAATTTGATTAAACTCTAGAGATTGCAGACGATCTTATCCTTTCCACGAAGTTTCAAGTCTAGTTCATTTATGTTGTGATGAGATTTTAATCACAACTTTTACAGCTAAGTACGATATGACAGCTGTTGATATAGCATTTCAACGAGAAAAAAGCATTTTCTCCAAGGTCATTAAAAAAAAAGCGAAGCATATCTTAAAAACAGCTAAGCAACCATTATGTTTTGTTATGCCAGCTACAGAATTCAGAATCAATTTCTTCAAGTAACACCTGAAAACCAGGACCATTGATTGCATGTCACTGAATTATGTTCATAGCAGAAACTCCTGGTACAAAAACAATTTATAACTTTTTTTCCGATTGAGTCCTTGCTTGTGCAAGATGCAGTACATGAAACAGAGTGGTCTGAATTGGAAACTTTTTAAATGATTCCTGATCTTCCTCACAAGACTTTCACATACTCCATTAATGCTATTTCCTATTGTTGTTTTTTAAAAATTTTATTGCCTCGTTTCATACTTATCGTTCACTGACCTAACATAGTCAAACAAAGAAATCCGTGTTATTTACTTTTAAATTAGACGACAGACAACAAAAAGAAATCATCTTTGGAGATAAGAACTTGAGTTGAAAAACAGCTGTACACAGCTATGGGGCAAAAAAATATTGTTTTGTGTATGAGGTAAAGTCAGCTCTTAAGCTACCATCAGTCAGGGAAGGACTAGAATTGGTGGGAAGTAAGCAAACGTTACTATTTTTTTTTAAAATCTACATACAAATGTTAAAATAGTAAATTTTAGGCATCCAGGATTTCTCCACAGATTTTAGGTAGTAAAAGTTTAATATATAAGATGTAACAAATTGACTCTTGTTTTATGTGTTGAATTAAGCACATTCTTTTTCCAAATAATGTTGTTGGGCTGGGAGAAATGCCGTCACTGGCTGAATCCGGCTAGCAGGTCTTATTTTGGTAACATCTGCTCAAGTGTTTCCAGGTTTAATGATTTAACTAACGTGTTACTCTTGACAATTGTGAATATTCTCCAGAAATTAATCTGGCAGCACTTTTTATGCATTTGTTCTAATTAATGTGTTTTTTTCGTGAATGGATCCCATAGAGAAGATGCATATTCCAGTAGAGGTTTCCACACAGTAAGGTGCATTTTAGTTTCATATTCTTATTACATTTGTAAATTTCAAATTATATTAAAGAACTTTACTAAAATTCAAAAGCATGTTAACCACCCCCTCCCAACAGTCATTCACATAGGTTTTTATTAGTTTTTAAAAATTTAGAAAACTGTATTTTTTTACTCTCAAATCCTTGATTAGAGTTGAAAAATAGAAAAAATTAAAATAAAAAAGACAAAATATATTCCATATAAATGTTTGCTTTAGTATTCGATTAACACTAGGTTTCAACTGAAAAAATATATCTATATTATTTGGAAAGAAACTGGACGCAGCCTATAATAAAAACTATCTAGCCATCAATAGCCATAATGGTTTGTCCATAAAGTCGGTCAAACTTAAATGCTTCAGCGAGTCTTAGAAAAGTGAAAGTTTTTACCCCGCCGTTTGGTGGAGGGGGGAGGGCTGCGATCATTCCAATGATGCGTAACTTTCTGTAAATGCTATAATGCAAACAAGAATTTAAATTAACGCTGACGTTCTTACTTTCTGTTCTGATAAATGTATTCTGAAAGTACATTTCACTTTAGGTCAAACATCAAGAATATTATGAAAATTTGTGCTATTTATTAAGTTCGTTTTTAAAAGTATTTTTTTAAAAATAATTGACACACTTGAAAAAGGTGGGGATGGTGGTATGATATTTCTGACAAACCAACAATTTTAAAAAAATGTATTCTAACATGTGATTAACTATATGGACGGGTTATTGTATGTCCGGTATAGTAGATATCAACAAGTACAGGCAAGACAGCTCTAGTCAGTACTTGTTTTAACTCCCTTATATTAACTTCACCACCGTCTCTGTCGTCATCTCTCTCTGTCTCTCTGTGTCTCTGTCTTGGGTGGGCGGAAAACAAAAGTAACAAATGACCCACTTCCCGTGATCCGATCGAGCTGAAATTTAGCACACTGACCCGTCTCACCTATCAATGCATCGTTTCAAAATTTCAGATTGATTGAACGTACCGTAATTAAATTAATGCATTTTAAGTTTATCCTTATATAACGTATGTAATTCAAATTCACGGTTTGTTATTGTTTTTTTTCCCCGTGATTGTTCAGTCACGCGTTGACGCGACCCATCGAAGTACCGGCGTGCTTTTGTTTACAATTTACGTGTCACGCTGAGCTCGGTCCAGTGATAGGTGACCAGACTTTTCCCCTCTCCCACCCCCCAGGGTTATGAAGCAAAGCTGAGTTAAGACGGATTCAGTCTGTAAATGTTTGTCGCGTTTGAAAATAATCTATACTGTTAGTTATGTCTCATATATAAGGGATTTATAGTCAAAAACTTTGTTTTTACGGGTTTGTTTGATTAAATCCCTTATATTAACTACACCGCCATCTCTGTCTCTCTATCTTAGGCTCATGGTCGGTCGGTCGGGATGTTGGAAAAACAAAATTCAAATATGACACACTTCCCGTGATGCCATCCAGCTGAAATTTGGCACAGGGACTCGTGTCACCTAACAATGCATTGTATAAAATGTCAGATAGATCGAAACTCCCGTAATTAAATTAATGCATTTTTAGTTTATCTCAATACAAGGTATGTAATTCAATTTCACAGTTGTTTTTTTTTCACGTGACAGCTCAGTTCGCGCGTTGACGCCACATCGTCGATGTACCGGCGTGCTTTTGTTTACATATTAAGCGTCACGCTGAGCTCAGTCCAGCGAACGGTGACCAGACCTTTCCCCTCTCCCAACAGACCCCCCACTCGGTTATAAAGCAAATGGGAGTTAAGGCAGATTCAGTCTGTAAACGTTTGTCGCCTTGGAACATAATCAAAACTTTAAGTTCTCTCTCATATTTAAGGGATTTATAGTCAAAAACTTTGTTTTGACGGGTTGTTTAATTAAATCACTTATATTAACTTCACTGCCATCTCTCTATGTCTCTCTGTCTTGGGTTCGCGGTCGGTCGGTCAGGAGGGCGGAAAAACAAAAGTAAAAAATGACCCACTTCCCGTGAAGCCATCGCGCTGAAATTTGGCACACGGTGCCGTGTCACCTAACAATGCATCGAATCAAAATTTCAGATCGATTTTTTTTCACGTGAGAGCTCAGTTCGCGCGTTGACGCGACCCATCGAAGTACAGGCGTGCTTTTGTTTACATTTTACGTGTCACGCTGAGCTTGGTCCAGCGATCCGAGACCAGACCTTTCAACTCTCCCAACGTTATACAGCAGGAGTTAAGGCAGATACAGTCTGTATATGTTTGTCGCGTTTGAAGATGAACAATGCTTTTAATTATGACTCATATATAAGGGATTTATAGACAAAAACTTTGTTCTTACGGGTTGATTTTATTAATTCCCTTATATTTACTTCACCGCCATCTCTGTCTCTCTGTCTTGGGCGGGCGGAAAAACAAAATTCAAAAATGACACATATCCGTGAAGCCATCAAGCTGAAATTTAACACATAGATCCGTGTCAACTAACAATGCATCTTATTAAAATTTCAGATTGATCTAACGTACCATAATTAAATTATTGCATTTTTATTTTATCTCTATACGAGGTGAATGTACATTCTCTTTTGGGTCGAGCCGCTAGGCTCTTAAGACTCGGTTCATTTTATCGCAAGCGAGCCTCATCAAGCGGGCATCGCCGTAGAGGTAACCCTCTGCAGGTACCGTTACTTCACCTTCCAAACCCCCGCACAGCTCGGGGCACTCTTCGAGTACGTGGGCCACCGTCTCTTCCGGGTGGCCACACAGCCGACAGGCCAGTTCCCTTCTAGTGTTAAACATGTACAGGTAGCTTCGTGTGGGACAATGTTCAGTTCTCATTCTAGTTATGAGCGCCTGATTGCTACGTCCAATTTTCCACCAGGAATCGCGTTTGCTCGGTCGCGGCATGTACTGGAATACTTTTCTGGCCGTGCTTCCAGATGCCCAGCCCTGAAGCCATTTCTCTCGGAAATGGTCCTTAAGCCACGATCTGACCCCCAGCTGGGTCATCGGGCGATCGGGTTGGGGCTGAGCCGAACCTTCTCTCGCTAACTCATCTACCCTGTCTGAATGAGGCTCGCCACTGTGCCCAGTGATGTACTGAAGGACTACTTTTCCGCCTCGTGCTAGGATTTCACCTGCTGTCTCCAAAATGACACTGACCGTTTTCGTCTCCAGAGAGCATTGACCCACGGTCTCGAGCGAAAACCGTGAGTCGGTGAAAACTACGACGGTCGGGAAAGCCTTTCTTCTTGCTAGACGTCGGCGCACTTCCTTCAAACCCTTGCAAATCGCCTCCAGTTCGGCGTCGTGACTACTGTATGCGGATCCGCACGGTCCTGACAATTCGATACTGTCAGGTCCAGGTTGAGGGTATTGAATTAGCACTCCGTATCCACTTCTGCCATCCTTGAAACGCGAGCCGTCCGTAAAGACTTTTACCACGCTGTCGCCATAAGCTTCGATCGTCTTCAGAGTCTCGTCTCGCTGGAGCTCGACGGGACTGGCTTTCGTCACCGCTGTATTTGCCAGTGTCATACGTAGTTCAGGCAAGTCAGAGCTTTCATGTGGTCCTCGAGCAGGGACCAGTCGCATGCGTTCCCTGTGCTTGGGTATGGGGACTGAGTCTTCAAGTTCATAGACCGTATCCTCTATATGAGGTATGTAATTCAATTTCACAGTTTGTTATGGTTTAATTTTCACGTGACAGCTCAGTTCGGGCGTCGACGCGATGTACCAGGGTGCTTTTGTTTACATTTTACGTGTCACGCTGAGCTCTGTCCAGCGATCGGTGACCAGAACTTTCCTCTCTCCACACCCCCCCCGGGTTAAAAGCAAAGGGGAGTTAAGACAGATTCAGTCTGTACATATTTGTCGCGTTTGAGCATAATCAATACTTTTAGTTATGTCTCATATATAATTGATTTATAGTCAAAAACTTTGTTTTTACGTTTTTTTTATTTAAATCCCTTATATTAACTTCACCGCCGTCTGTGTCTCTCTGTCTTGGGCTGGCGGAGAAACAAAAGTAAAAAATGACCCACTTTCCGTGAAGCCATCGGGCTGAAATTTTGCGCACGGACCCGTGTTACCTAACAATGCATCGTATCAAAATTTCAGATCGATCGAACGTACCGTTATTAAGTTACTGCATTTTTAGTATATCTATATAAAACTATATGTTGAAGTCGCTATTGTTTACATTTTACAGGTAACTTGACTTCACGCCAGCCATCGATAAACACATCTCGTGTTTTAACCAGGTGTACCGGCGTGCTTTTGTTTACATTTTACGTGTCACGCTGATCTCGGTCCAGCGATCGGTGACCAGACCTTTCCCCTCTCCCACCTGTCCCCAGGGGTTATAAAGTTAAGGAAAGTTAAGACAGATTCAGTCTGTAAATGTTTGTCGCGTTTGAACATAATCAATACTTTTAGTTATGTCTCATATATAAAGGATTTATAGTCAAAAACCTTGTTTTTACGGGTTTGTTTTATACCTCTTTTTCTTTCTTTTCAATGTAATCATAAAAACTGCAATTGCCTGACGTAACATAGCAAGTTTTATAGAACGGAGTTTTCTACATGAGAAAAAGACAAGTTAAAAAAACAAACCTTGAACTGGTCAGTAAAATATTCACTCATATGAAGGCGCATAAATGTATTCAGATCTTTGACGGATATAGCTGTATCTTCGGCCACGGGCGCAGCTGTGTTGGAGTAAGTGTTTTCTGAAGTTGATATCTTAGAGGATGACGTAGGATGTTTGTTGTAATCTTCTGAAAATGTAACGTTTCCGTGAACTTACAAAATGGAATGTGCTACAAAGTTGTCTTTTTTTTTAATTTCTCATTTTTATGTAAGTTATAAAACACACAAAATTTCCATTTCCTATTCTTTTCTTAGAAATTCATTAAATTTAAACTGTGAAATTACATACTACAAAATTGGCAAAAATCATTTTTCCTAACTTGCCTTTATTATTTGATATGTTATTCTCATTTGAGTTTAATTCATTTTGGTTGGTAAACATCATTTCGTTTGGCCCGTAATCTTTGCTGACTTTCGTTTTACCTTCTCCTCGTCGTCTAAAATTTAGGAAGTCATACAACAATCTTTAAAAACATAAAAAATAAAGGAACAATTGACATAGTTCCAGAGCCTTTCCTTGTTGACGTCGTATGATTTTGTCACCTATATCACCAAATCAGCTATAAATGAACATTGTGGTTACTAAGTTATTTTTTAAGTAAGGTATGGTAAAAATGCATTAAAAAGTTCAGCATATCTAATACTTTTGTGATAATTTCATACTTTAAAATGATAGGTAAAATAAGTAATTCTCCAAGTCAGGAGATGTCCAAATTGAAAGAGATGAACTTACTTCCATAAAATGAAACCAGCTACTATTAACATGATTACGATGATGGCGACAATGGGTACCACAATAGCAGCAACTGGTGGAGTGTCATCGAAACCGTGATCTTAAACAATAAAGTTGTTAAGCAAAGAAACGTATTTTATTATTGCCTCTTAGACTGTAAAAGAATAGTTGATCATTGTGTCATGATGCGAAAACTCCACATTCTTTCACATCATCCGTTCTTTTTCATCCTACTTCGTATATGTTACATGTAAAGATCAACATGCTTCATGTGTAATATATTTTACGTTTGCACATCTGAAACATTAAATATATAGAATATGCTTTAATTTGATTGCAACTCAATACTGCTAGAGAAAGAAAGTGACGTGGTTAACAAAATTGTATTCAAGCTTGTCTCAGCACATATATACACCTTCCGACTAATAACTCCACTTAAATTTGTTTTTTCAGGTATTATATCAACACTATACTAGATCAATTCAGGATTTTACGGTAGTACGACTGGTGAGAGGGGCGTGGATTACAATGACAACGAAAAATAATTCATCTTACAATCACAAAGTATTGTATTGTTAATGTTTCATAATTTTCATGATTTGTAGATCTTTGTTAGTCGAAAGAGATAGAGAAATAAAGAGAAAGAAATAAAGTTAACCAAGACTTCTTAAAATAAATGTATACACATGCAATTTCTGATATCTTTAACAAACGTTCTTAGCAAGAACACTTTCAAAACAAGTAATAGAATCTCAAATGAGTATTTAAACGCAATTTCCAACACACAATTTCCGAATTTTTTATGCAAGGCAAAGCATTCTAGATTACATTAAAAGTCATTTTCAAAATAAACGCTGAAAGTGAAACAAAACAATTGCTATCTACAAATTGCTGCTAAAATTACCAGAGTCGAAAAGAAAGCGATTTTATAAAAAATATTTCCCAACATTGTTTTAAATATTATAAGCTATCGTTTTGCGTTTCTTTTAACCCGATAGATGTTATGGTGTGCAAGAAATTGACAAAATACTGATATTCTTTCGATTCACTATAAAAAAATAAATTCAGAAAGTATATATTTCTCAATTTATTAACATTAATAAATTAAATGAAAATCAATGTGAGCAATTAAAATATTTAGAAAGACAAAACAATTTCTAAGCTTTATTTTAAACAAAAATTAATTCAAATACTAACGAATAGTGCAGTAGTCTGATGAATATCCATCTTTGCATCCATTAAAGCACACGCCATTTGTTCTGTTGCAGGTACTTTCCAGACAGTTTTCACTACAAGCATATTTGCAATTTTGGCCCCATGATAAGCTGCTACAGGCTATAATGGAAATAAAAAAGACACGTAAAAACAAAGTTTTTGACTATAAATCACTTATATATGAGACATAACTAAAAGTATTAATTATGTTCAAACGCGACAAACATTTACTGACTGAATCTGTCTTAACTCCCCTTTGCTTTATAACCCGGGGGGGGGGAGGGGAAAGGTCTGGTCACCGATCGTTGGACCGAGCTCAGCTTGACACGTCAAATTTAAACAAAAACACGCGGTACAGCAACGCGCGAACTGAACTGTGACGTGAAAAAAAACCCTCTGAAATTGAATTACATACGTTGTATAGAGATAAACTAAAAATGTATTAATTTAATTACGGTATGTTCGATCGATCGGAAATTTTGAAACGATGCATTGTTGGGTGGCACGGGTCTATGTGCTAAATTTCAGCTCGATGGCATCACGGAAAGTGGGTCATTTTTTACTTTTGTTTTTCCCCACGCCCGACGACGAACGACAGAAAGAGAGACAGAGAAAGACGGCGGTGAAGTTAATATAAAAAATTTAAAAATATGATTTGAAAATAAAATACTATTTTGAAGGAAATCTATATATAAATTCTCTTCATGGTTGGACCATGTGAGGCAAGAATCTGCAAGTATGTGCAAAAGAGCATGACGAATGACCCTTGCTCGGGTCAACTAAACACAGTTAACGGTTGACAAGCGAAGGTAGTGGAGGGGTGATCAACAATGGCCCTTGCATTTCACTTGCATTGTTCCTTCACAAAAAACGTGAGATTCGTAGTGTACTGGTTAACACGTCCGCCTCATGCGAGGAAGGTCCTGGGTTCAAGCCCCTGTGAATATATATATATATATATATTTAATTTCTGGTTGTGCCCGTTCTTTTACCTCTTTACTTTATTGCATAGCATGCGCCGCAGACTGGCTCATCAAAGACAGTGCAAAGAATGGTTGGGGGTGAGAGTACAGACATAAAAAGCAGCATCAAGTAAATAAAAAATAGCGAGCAAAGGTGAAGACATGCACACTTAGGATGTTGTTACCCGCCTCCCATTTATTACTACCATCCCTTAAACATAAACTTTGTTTTGCCGATCCTAGCGAGGGTAAGTCATATTTAGAGTTGTTAATTGCATGTTTTTTTGTTTTTTTTTGTTGTTGTTTTTTGTTTTTTTTTGAAAACCGATTATCGATTACGTAACTCCGATTTTAAGCCTATCTTCGTTTTACAGCTGACTTCATAGAAGTTAGGGGTGTACCGAATTTCGCCTGCAAATATCTCGACAATAAAGAATGAGTTGGCAATCTCCCCCTCCCCCCCACTGACGTTCACTCGCTTTGTTTTGATTTCTTCGTGCTGTAGTTTGTGTCCGTTCTTTCACAACTTTCTTTGCAATCTCCATGAGCAAGTCTGCGGCGTATGCTACGCCGTGGGGCGTCTAGTACATTATATTCAAGTAATTTGAAGTTCCATTGAAAATGTCATTTACCACGATGACTTTTATTGCTCTATAAATGTACGATCTTACTCAACAATATAAATTCAGAAATTGACCAATAAAAAACGTTTATTATTTTTATTTAATCCTGTATATTAACTTGTGGTGTCTGCTTGCTTGGTGCCGAAAAAAAATTGTATCGATTTTTAACCCCCTTCCCCGTATGCTGGCGAGCTGAATTTTTCAGGCAGACTCGTGGCGATGATAAAAATGATCTACCAAATTTCAGATCGATCGAAAGTAATGTTATTACATTAATAAATTTTTAGATTAAAATCTCTATTTATTGCCATGTAGCATGCTATTTTTTGTGCTATAGTGTCGTGGTGCGTATTATATTGAAAAATCTTTCCTGTCGTGCTGTGCGGTGCAAATTGACGATACTTTTTAAAAATATGTTCCCGATCAGTGCGCATTATATTAAACATGTTTTACGAGACATGACTAAAAGTGTGGATTTTTTTATTGTCTTGCGCTGCGTATTACAATGAAAATTCTTTTAGTTATGTCTGATTTTATATGATTTATAGTCAAAAAAAATTTTAACGCGTTTTTTTAAACTAAAAAATTAGGTTCTTGGTTTAAATCACGTTCTTTATCAGGATTTAAGTGGACATATGAAAAAATTGGTTACGTGGTGTAAATTTAGTATTTGATGTTAGATTGCATTATTTAAAAAAACAAAATTCGGTTAACATTATTCTTCGTAATGTTAAATTAATAGGTATTTTTTTCTTTTATTTGTTATTCAAGATTGATTATTTACCTTATCATTAGAGTTCTATATTAAAATTTATGTAACCAATGATAACACTATGTAACAAATTATTACTTTTGTTCTGTTTTCCTAACCCGTTAGGTCTAGAACAGAAAGAAAATCACTGTTATTCCAGAAAAAAAAGAAAAAAAAACTTAGCTTCTGTGACCAGTACAATGAAATTTGGAAAATCGCGTGTTTTCGAGCGAATTCTTGATTTGTTTGCAATGCCGAGCTTCCTCCCTGAACAGCTAGATTTGTCCAGATGTTTCTAAAATTCTCCGCAGCTTAGTTTTTTTATTCTTTCGTTTTATTCGTTTTATTTGTGTACTATTTGTTCGTTGTTGTGTTACGTCCTGTCAGGCTAACTAATACCCTGTTTATATGTTATACATTTACTCATTCATTCTGCTACATGTGCGCACAAATCATAAAGACAAGAGCAAAAAAGTATTCCGTGGAAGCAAGTCGTATAATGTGCAAGGCCTGCAAGGCATACTTCGGCGTGCCGTTCGGAGACGAAGACAAATCTCAGGCACCGCATTTCACATGCGAATATTGAAAGAAAACACTTGAAGGTAAACTGAACAGTTGCTTATCCCTTAGATGTATTTTAAATTATTTTTATAAAATGTCAATGCTTTAGATCTAGTTCATTACAAAGAGTTGTAATTTACAAAGTTTACAAAGCGTACCAGACGAAGCGGCATCAAAGATTCTCCAACTTCTTCAGTCAGCGTGATGGGCTGTGCTTCTGCAACGATGTTGCCGTTCTATTCCAGGCTATAGTTATCGCATGTAGTCCTATTGAATGGCGCCTATTCATAGACAGTTCATCCCGGAGCCTCAAAGCTGTGTTGCTTCACAATGGAAACAATTACCCGTCTCTCCCAATGGCCCACTATGTGCAGCTCAAAGAGGACTACACCGGTGTCAAAATGTTGCTGAGTGCATTAAATTATGACGACTACGGATGGGAGGTAATCAGTGACTTTAAAAATTCTTTATGGGTCTTCCAGGAGGTTTCACAAAATGTCCTTGTTTCCTCTCTCTCTTGGACAGCCGTGACACTAAGGCGCATTATCGCACAAAGTACTGGCCTTAACGGACCGAGTTTTTTGTTGGGAAGAGCAATGTGAAGTGGGAGCCATTGATAGAACCTCATAAAGTATTTATGCTACCACTGCACATCAAGTTAGGCCTCATTAAGCAATTTGCCTTGGCTCGTGACAAGGAGTGAGCAGCATTTCAATACCTCCAAGATTGTTTTCCAAATCTGTCTGAGGCTAAGGTCAGGGCTTGTATATTCGTCGGACAACAGATCAAGAAGATCATAGAATGTGAGGATTTCGCAAAAGCTTTTGAACAGGACCAAGAGAGCGGCTTGGAGCAGTTTCGTTGCAGTTGTTCGGGGCTTCCTAGGGCTTCCTAGGTAATCACAAAGCTTAAAACTATGTGGAATTGGTGCAAACTCTCATAAAGAATTACGCCTAAATGGGATTCAGAATGTCTCTGAAAGTCCATATCCTTGATTCGCATCTCGACAAATTCAAGGAGAGCATGGACGCTTATTCCGAGGAGCAAGGCGAGCGCTTTCATCAAAATATATTGGACTTTGAATGTCGTTACCAATGACAGTATAACGAAAACATGATGGGGGACTACATTTGGGGGCTACTTCGAGAGAGTGATTCACAGTACACTCGTAAATCTAGAAAAGCTACACATTTCTGAGCATTTTCAAGTGGTTTCCGACTGTGCTTGTCTATTCCTTGTGCAATTTGTGTTATTAGCTGATCATAATGACGAAAATGAAAATTAAAAAGTTCAATTTTCACCAAAAAAGAGTTTTCTTTGTGCTGTTCTCGTGTAAGCAACGTTTGTGTTTAATGAAGTCATTTTTTCACATACTTTAGACATAAGCAATAGAAATATAACACTTAGAAGTCGGGAACAAAAATTGTGTTACATAGTGTAATAGCATCAATAACATGACAATAAATAAATGTCTTGACTACTCACTTTGATTGCATGTTTTGCTCGAATATCCAGCCTCACATCCATTATGACAGGTGCCATCCCGGTTATCACATGTGTGATTTACACAGTGACTGCTGCAGTTTTTTGAGCAATTAAAGCCCCAAGTTAATGTGGGGCAAGCTAGCGAAAAGATAAATTTTATATTAAAGAGTTAATTTTAACTTGGGCTGTTAACGAATAATTTGAATTAATCGTTAACTTTTCAATAATTAACGATTAAGAAATCCTTAATTTCGATTAAAGCCAAAAATTAAAATTTATGATGTCATATGTTTCATTTATTAATATATCATACAGAATGGGACTGCGATAAAGCTTTTAAATAAAATACAAAATACACAAACAAATTGTGCAATTAAAACAATCAATTTGAGCTTTATTTTAAACAAAAACGACAACAGACGTTTCGGCTAATGCCTTCATCAGTACAATAACATAAAATAGGTACTTTTTTCTATATCCTGTGTCCTTGTTTGTTTTTGTTTTTCCTTTCATTTTATTTTACATGAATATTTTAAATTATTTTATGATATAATATGTTTTAAGAATTTAAATATATGTAAGTACCTATTTTATGTTATTGTACTGATGAAGGCATTAGCCGAAACGTCTGTTGTCGTTTTAGTTTAAAATAAAGCTCAAATTGATTGTTTTAATTGCACAATTTGTTTGTGTATTTTGTATTTCACTTATTAAACGTTATTGTTGAAAATCTAAATGACAGTGGGATGTATCCTTTATACGTCATCTTTTAACTAACTGCGCAAAAAGACAAGTGTGTTGACATTATTTGGTTCAAGTGATGAGTGTGTCTAATTGACAATATAACCAGCCTAGCAGAACAATAATTCACACGGAACTGAGGTAACTGGTATGCACAAAACGGTCTTGGCAAGCAATGACATTATCGGATATTTATGTTCATTTAGTTTCTACCATCGTAGAGGGTTAATGGATCAGGATCTTTCATCTCTATTATGTAGCGCAGTAATTAATCAGAAGAGCTGTCGTCATTTTCTGTCTCTGAGTCAGACTCCATTATTGCCATTAGCTTAATATGCTTTTAATTTCGTTTGATAAGTAGGCGAAGTGTTAGAACAATGGTAGGCAAATGATTTCTCACAATGGATTCAATAAACTGTATCAACATTTTGAACATTCCCATTAGTCAATAGTTTAAAACCAAAATGTTCGTGTAATCGTCAGGAAATTTGTTATTATTTATCGGGCGCTATTTTTTATTACCTTTTTTTAAATTTTTGGCTTCCTATAATTTGTCGTTGTGATGGGTCGAATAATCGTTAACTAATAATTTAATCGTTAAAAATTTTAACGATTAATCGATAAATTAATCGTAACTCCGCAGCCCTAAATTGATTCTTTTTTATTACACATGAATAAAATCTGAAAAATGTTGTTTTTCAGGAATACACATCATAATAACATCATACACTCAGATCTTGTGTTGCTGTTTTAAATAAACGTTTTTGTATATGTGAACTTTAGTTCAGTCGTTTGAAGAAAATATTTATTTTCAATTACAATCCAACACTTGACCACGTCATATATCACTGACATAAGTACATAGACTTATAATTTATTCTTAGTGTAAAATTTATAATTGTGTGGTTGGGGAGCAAGATTTAACTTGTGCTTTACAATTTTACACATGAGTTCAATTATTTAAAACAAACTTGTCAGAACAATAGACTATAAAACAGGTAACAAATAATAGATGTCATTTTTTTAAAGTGTATGTGTATAAGTACGAAATTAAATATTTGGAGAGCTTTGAATATATACATGATTTTATAAAACCTTTTTATGATCACATAGCCTTACATTTGTATTACCATATGATATTGGCGAAAACACTAAACATTGTATTATCCATAAGCCAGATTTGAACGTCAATCAAAATGTAATTGCAATATAAAAACGCGTGTTTTAACACCCTACCTAATGTACATTTGCCACCCGTGAATCCATCTGAGCACCCATACAGGCAGACGCCGTTGGTGATGTTGCACGTGTTTCTGACACACTCTGGACTACAATTGTTTGAGCAATTTGTGCCCCATGTATCACCAGAACATTCTGGGGAATAAGGATGTTGTCTATAGCGAACTACATATTGCTATATTTTTATGATTACAAGAGAAACATTGTTTAAAGTTACGGTGGTAGTGTTATCCCAAAGGTATAAATGTGTTCACACTGGTGTGTTCTTGAAGAGAAAACATTCGTTTAAAAAAATAGAAATAGAAAAAATGTCCCAAATAAATTCAAAATCAAAAGTTTTGACGAATATACATTTAACATCGTTTGAATTAGAATACTTGATGTTTGGGATTTTCGCAATGCTTAAACCACTTACCATTAGCACAAGTATCACCCGAGTATCCATCCTCACATCCATTTTCACAACTACCTAAAACTCTGTCACATGTATTGTTTATGCAATGCAGACATTTGTTGATGCAGTCCACGCCCCATGTGCCCTGGGAACACGCTGAAAGTAATTTAAGAACAAATAACATAACGTCAAATGTTTGACATATACTTTATCTTTAAATGTTCTTAATATAGTACATATTCGTTTTAAACGAATTACAACTTTGCCATATCTGTGCTAAGATTATTCAAACTTCGTGTTTGATAATCGCGCATGAGAAAAACTTGATATGGTATCGTCCAGCAAGATTTATTATTTTAAATATATGTATGCTAAGAGGCTTGCTCGACAATTACTTTTAAACGTCCTATGGGGACTTGGTAATATATATATATATATTTAGAGGCTTGCTCGACAATTACTTTTAAACGTCCTATGGGGACTTGGTAATATATATATATTTAGTAACGCAGTTTCGAAATTCAATTTTGATAAATATTTTAACGCATATTTAGGTCTCAGTGACAAGTACTTCTTGCACTTTATATCAAACATTTTTTTGTTTTGTTTTACTTTATCATGATATTTTAACAGACATTAGATTCACGTAAATCTAATAATTTTTTTTAAACTATCATCAGTATGAAGTAATAATAAATAGAGGTAAAAAAAGATTTTTAAAAACCACGTTTTTATAAGAGTACTAAAAAGAAGAAAATAATTTAAAACTAATAAGTTCAAGTACTTTCATATAATATGACTAAAAACGTTGGGCGGGCGCTTATGAGGTTTTACATATGCAGTTCAATCATTCTCTCACTTATAGATATCTTTCTTGCCTTCTTAATTATAAATCTTTAATTTTTATACCAAACAGCCGCCACACGTTTTTAGTCATATTATATGAAAGTACTTGAACTTATTAGTTTAAAATTATTTTCTTCATTTTAGTACACTTATAAAAACGTGGTTTTTAAAAATCTTTTTTTTACCTCTATTTATTATATTCTTTTTAGTCCACTTACAAAAACGTGCTTTTTAAAAATATTTTTTTACTTCTATTTTTTTATACCAAACACCACTTTAAGAACACAGTGATGTGGTCACGGGGTGAACTCATGGATGTCAACAAAAGCAGACGATACAGATGCTTATATATAGATAAAATAAAAAGTTCAATAATTTAATAACAGTACATTCGATCGATCTGAAATTTTGTCACAATGCATTGTCATCCAAGATCTTTCTGTGGTTAAATTTTGAGATCTCTAGACCTATCAAAAGTGGTTCAAATGTACGTTGGCAGATTTGAGAAAAGTGTGGACATGAAAGCAAGTTAATAAAAACGTGGTAAAAAGCAATTTAAACCCCAATATATTTGATTACACGGCAATATTAACAGGTTAATATCAATTTCTAAGAAAATAATATTGTTTGAACTAGAGATATATCAATATATTACAATTTATTTAATGTATTTTGTTTTTAATTGTGTGTAAAGTCGGAGGCAAGTTTATAAACAAAATAAATTTAAAGCCCTTGATAGACGGTTAAGTAAAAATAACTTTGTTGAAACGTGTTTAATATTATTTATTTTACACGCTTTTATTTAAGTCACACTGTTTGTATGTTATATCCATCCTTCCCTCAAATCTTGTAACGTAAATAAATTATGTTATAAGCCATGCTTTTTTCAAAAGGTTACATTTTTAATAATTCAATGTGATGTTCGAGGTGTTTAGGAACAAATGTTTGGTGAAAACTTTCGGAAAATATTGGTGATATAAATCACTAATCTGTGTGCAATGCATTTATTTCTAAATGTATAGAATGATAATATAATATTGCGATGCTATATTTGTACTAGTATATTGGAGCACAAATGTTAGACATGATGTTTCATAACTAGTACCCATATCATTGATTTCCCATGCTTAGCGCCCACGCCTTAATTTTTGGAAGACATGAGAAATTGAAAGGAAATCGTGGTCTGTGCGAAAATGTATGTGGTCCATTTTCGTACATTTGAATTAGAATAAAAGCTTGTTTTTAAAATAACATTTTAAAGAATTTTTAACAAATTCAATCAACTCTCTCATACGAGATTGAAATAACATTATGTTGACTGCTTGGATTAGATAGAAGATGTAATTCATCTATTTGATAGTGTCCCTAAACAGATTAAAGTATGAAGCAGGGCCGGATTTAGACCTTATGGGGCCCAAAGTTATTTGAGACATGGGGCCAATTTTAAGGCTAGATATTCTATGTTAGCATTGTATATGAGTATTGGATACCTGGAGGTAGGGGGTTGAACTAAAATATATTTAAGAAATGTATAGTTAGTTAAAATATATTTAACATTAATTAAATATTATTCATAACAAATTGTGAAATACAAACTCAGCTAAAAAGAGACCAAATTTCTTTTAAAGCCAGTGTTTACGAAGGTTTTTTATCTACTCTCTGGAAAAATGTTATAAGGATTTAGATTTAGGAATTATATTAATCTAAAATAGATCATGATTGTCAGACAATCATGTTTCTCTGAACCATGGGCTTGACTATGTCTAACATATTGATGGAAATTCTTGACTTCTACAATAATCATATACACATCTTCAGAATATTTATTTTCATAAAGCATTAACTCCTTCACAAATCTCTTCTTTTTTAGCGTCTAATTTTGTTAGAAATAATATTTTTTTCAGCTTCATTGTATAATGAGCCCCTTTTTGCCAGACTTGACTCTTTTGAATACATCACGGGTATAAATGTTTTCATCCTACACTTGGCTCAACGTTCTCTAAAACAGCATCTAGTCATCATTGCTATGCCTTCTGTCACGTGAGAATCACGAGGTTGAGGACAGAGAAAAAGGTCATGCGAGAGAGGCGTGGCAGAAAATTCGAGAAGAAGTGAGAAAGGAGAGAGAGACAAGAAGACTGTGTTAATACTTGTCTTCACCATGTGAATACTGTTTAATCTCGTACTTGTGATTTGTGTAATTATCTTATATTCCAGTATTAAAGTTCATTTTATGAACATTAAATGTTTCAAGGAATCAGTGTACGAGAGATGTTATTATTTGATAACGTCTACTAACACACATAAAAAGTAATGTGTGACACCTTCCTATTCATCTGTTTTTCTTGCAATCAAAATCAGATAATTTTTCCTTTGGTTTTTCTAAAAATAATTTAACATATCCATGTAATATTTAACAAAATCTGAAAGGAAAGCAAATAATTCCCTCTACACATTTCCTAATTTTGTGAAATTAATCCAGAAAATAACTAAAAATATATGTTATTACCATAAATTCAAACTCCTCCATTTATTCAAAATAGATAGATTTATTTATTGTTTCTTGCCTTTTTCTGTGGTATCAATATACAGCTGATGCAATGCAAAAAGTATTCCTTCATAACTATCAAAGAGTGCACGTCTCTTATGGCCAACGACTAATACTTTGGAACTTTTGAATCATCTTTCAAGAATGACAACAGGGTGTTCATGTGGAACGTTACAAGAAGAGATGTAATAGAGACTGACACGAACAAAAATATTAGTATGGCATATTATCTCAGGCGATACTGGACGTAAGATATGTAGACAAACGATGGCGAGGGAAATTGACAGAGACAGTTGGGGATGGCCTCACACTGTTGCCTGCATCGGATAGGCTGGAAAGAAGTTCTACGGAGCATTTTTTGCACCTATATAAAGGCAACAACAGTTGAGACTAGATGAAAAACAGTATAGACACACAACTACTGAGAGGAGTCGAAGGAAAGAAGCTATGGATAATGATTGTATCAATTACATATGCTCCTTCTATACACAAGACTATTCTGTCCTACGCTTATCCGTGGTTTATGTCTAATGATGCACTTTTATTATAGTTTTAAATATTGATATATATGAGAATTTATTATTAAGAGAGCTAAAATAGCTGTCAACGGAAGCTCACAAATTATGGAATTCCTTGTTAAATAAATAATGATGAGCACTGTCAGGGTATGAGAATCACTGCGAATGATTGTTGTGAGATTGTTGTGAGTCATTGTTGTGACTCGGGTCAAGGTGTGACTTGACAAGAGTTCACTTGTCAATAATGGTGTTAATTGTATTCACTCGGTATGAAAGTTAGACAGCCGTGTTGTGTATATATAGTGTGGGGTGAGACAGAGAGGGAGAGACGGGTGAACACTGACAGAGTGCAGAGGTCCATAGTCCTTGTTAGGACTAGCCATTATGATATAGAGCTTGGGCTCTAATAGCTGGGGACACATCGAGGTGGCTCGAGTATTCAGCGTATTAAGGACAGAGAGTCCGTGTATGCACTTACGAGTGAGTGGACATTGTTAATAGATTACGTTGTGTACCTGAATCTGTTGATGTAAAGATATTGCTGAATGAATAAAGGCTTGAAGTATACAGTGAACAAGAGTCGAAACTTCGTCTTAAATTATCCAGATCCCAGAACGCAATAAGCACGTGAGAAAGAAACACAGAAACAGAGATACGGAGATAGAGACAGCACGGTTATGTACAACCTTTTTTACAAATTAGTCCAAACGTGAGCGTATATCGTTCATTAACTCTTAAGTAGATGGGGCGATATCAGCGAACCTCATCCCCTGTCCAAAGAAACATGTCTCTTGAACATACAGAATTTCTTCAAAATAGTTACAGTTCTACTCTGGTCATGTGGGTCAAGAGACCGGGTGTCAACAGAGGCGATATGAAAACGTATGTTGTACGTTTCCTTATTCCACGGCAGTTTACGCCTCTGTGAAACGTCTCATCAACGAATAGTTCTTTAATTCAATATACGCACAAGATTAAGGGTAACGTGCTTGGCAACTACGAATCATTGACAGTAGACGATGGCGAGGGAGTAACTGCACAGATCGCCTACTTGTGTGTACTCAGGGCGTGCTACTGACCGTGTCTTCATCATGCACGAGCGATGGTCATAACAGCTACAAAGATCGCTGACACTACCGACGGTAAATGGCAAAAAGCTTCGCAAAAAACACAGAAAATATCAAAGTCTTAAATCGAGAGTGACGAAAAGCTGAACTCCACCATATCAGTAGTCGATGGCGCATTTACAGGCAGAAAAGCAAAAGTAAAACTCTCTATCACATTCAGATCATCTTTCAATCAGGGGCTCGATGTTATGCGTGCCTTTCAACTTATCATTGATGAAATATTTTAACTAATAATTTGAAGACAAAACGCCATCATCATGTATTGATTTTTAATGTATGCAATACTATAACTTCGCCTCAAATAAAATAAAATTTATAATTTTAGTATTAGTTTGTGGAATTTATGCTTTCGGGCAACATAGATGTCCCAAGGATCACGTATCTATTAATAGTTTCGTTCTGGAAGCAGCAATTCTCGTGATCTCAGTTACCGTGGCATTAATATTCCCAATTGCAAATACATTACTAATGTAATAATCTATATATATAATTCTCTTCATGTGACCATGCCAGGCAAGTAAGCTGCAAGTATGTGCAACCGAGCATGACGAATGACCCTCGCTCGGGTCAACTAAACACAGTTAACGGTTGACAAGCTAAGGTATTGGAGAGGTGACCAACAATGACCCTTGCGTTTCACTTGCGTTGTTCCTTCACAGAAAACGTGAGATTCGTAGTGTACTGGTTAACACGTCCGCCTCATGCGAGGAAGGTCCTGGGTTCAAGCCCCGCGAATATATTGTTGTTGTTTTTTTTTAAATGTCTGTTTGTGCCCGTACTTTTACCTATTTATTGCATAGCATACGCCGCAGACTGGCTCATCATATACATTGCAAAGAACGGTTGGGGCGATGGGGGGGGGTGAGAGTACAGACACAAAAAGCAGCACCAAGTAAATAAAAATAGCGAGCAAAGGTGAAGACATGCACACTTAGGTTGTTGTTACCCGCCTCCAATTTATTACTACCATACCTTAAACATAAACTTTGTTTGGCCGATCCTAGTGAGGGTTAGTCATATTTAGGGTTGTTAGTTGCGTGTTTTCTTTTCTTTTTTTTTGTTTGGAAAACCGATTATCGATTATGTAACTCCGATTTTAAACCGTTATCGTTTTACAACTAACTTCATAGAAGTTAGGGGTGTACCGAATTTCGCCTACAAATGTCTCGAAAATAAACAATGAGTTGGCAGTCCCCCGCTCTCCCCGAACCGACGTTCACTCGCGTTGTTTTGATTTCTTCGTGCTGTAGTTTGTGTCCGTTCTTTCTCAACTTTCTTTGCACTCTCCATGAGCAAGTCTGCGTCGTATGCTACGCCGCGAGGCGTCTAGTTTACCTTATTTGTTTTCCAAATACAAACCGGAAATTTTAAAAAGCCATCAGCGTGTAAAATAGTCCGTTTAAAATAAGCAGAACTTGTCTTCAATATTAATTTCAATTATTTGAATAAATCTTGGGCGTTAAACTAGAAACACGTAAATTTGTTTTTAAACAGTGTCATGATTATATGCATTTTTTTTTACATTTGTAAAATAGCAAATAGATGAAGAAAGAATGATATAAATGATTAAATATCGAAAAAAATCACAACTGATGATTATTTGTAAATTTGCATACACTTTTTATAAATAATATTGAATTAAAGTAATAGATAGTATTTGTTTCTTTAAAAGTTGAATCATTAACGTAATGCTTTATTTATTTACTTCATTTAAAATTTATTTTTTCTAAAGTAATATAATAAATTCAGAATTAAAACCCTAGATCCTTTTTTGAAGATCATAATTTCCCAAAATAGTTCAAAATACTTTAAAAAATGTAACCAGCAATTATTGTTAAAAACATATCTTTTAAACTTAAAATATTTCATAGGGGTAAGAATTTAACTTACAGTTTCGGCAACCGTCTCCATAGAAACCAGCAGCACAACCTGATGGACATCCTCCAGTAGCCACATAACACGTCTCTGTTTTATTCTCACAGTTACACCACTTGGTACACTCCAAACCAAAACGATTGTTAGGACAAATTGAATCTGTTGACAATCCATTAAACAGTGTCATTTTTAAAATGGTGTTGTTTCCAGAAAAAAAGACATTACAGTAAAGGCTAGTAAATCTCATTTGTGTTTCAATAATTATAAAAATTATTTTTGAAACTTTTAAAGATTTTTATTTTTAGGACCATTCAAAAAAAAGGAAAATAATTTTATATCTCTTAGAAATTCTATCTATACCCAGATAATGATGATAAATATGGATAAAATAACATTCTATGTACCAAACTTATATGAAATAAAAGTCGAAAAAATTCAATAATTTATTTAATGTAATTTTAGAAAACATTTCATGAACCGTATTACCTTGGCTGAATAAACTTTTCAAAAATTTAAATATCTTCTAAATTTAAGTTCGTTTAAAAATAAATAAATAAAATACATTGTTTATAAAATTAGAGTAGTTCAAAAGAAGTCCTATAGAATTTGTCATTATTTTTATTTTGTGGTAACCAGCTGTCTAGAACAACCTGTTACCATTCTGGTAATGATCAATGGATCTGGTATCCATGAAGACTAAGATGTTCAGTTGTTATTTTTCAGTCATATTTCCTATTTTACAGTGCTAATTTTCGACTAATAAATTTAAGATATCTGAAAAATTGTTTACTTATATTTACATTTTTTGTTAAGAAACAGTTAACACTAGAAAAAATAATTAGAAATCGTTATTAAATACTAATCTTTATTTTCTATGTTTAGTACGAAAATAGCAGCATCTACTTACCACCATATATTTCTACCTCACACAATGTAACTATTAAAGAATTAGAATTCACAATAAAACCTGCCACTATTGTGACATTTAAAACATTGTGCGTTGGGGATGTCAAAATATAAATTACTTTTCCTTCTTCCGGTAGGGTGTCATTATACACTATAGTATTATTGACATTATAACTGAAGATTTTAGCTTTTTTTAGTCTACCATAGTCTGAAAATGAAAAAGCAAATAATAATAAATTTTGATGAAATGGTTTGTGTAAAATAAATGACACTGGGTATTTTGGATGAACATGCAGATGTAGGGTTTCTAATATAAAATGTTAAAATAAATGTTAATACATGTTATGCATTTGGACATAATTTTAGTTTGCATTAATATCTTGTAAAATAAATGTGTAGTACTAGACTATACTAGACGAAATATTGAACTATTGAAATATTGTTGTTGATTTTTTAAAAAATATATATATTTCTAGTTAATAGTTTTCTATCCTACTGCGTCAGCAAAGGAAGAGCTTTTTTAAAATATAAAATTAAAAATAAATAAAGGTAAAAAGGGATTTTTAAAATCCACGTTTTTATAAGTGGACTAAAAGAAGAAAATAATTTAAAACTTAAAAGTTCAAGTACTTTACTTTAATATGACTAAAAGTGTGGGGTGGGCTCTTATGAGGTTTAACATATGCAGTTCATCCATTCTCTCACTTATACATCTCTCCTTTGCCTTCTAAATTAAAAATCTTTAATTTTTATACCAAACACCCGCCCCACGTTTTTCAGTCATATTAAATTAAAGTACTTGAACTTATAAGTTTTAAATTATTTTCTTTATTTTAGTCCACTTATAAAAACGTGTTTTTTAGAAATCCTTTTTTACATATATTTATTTTACTCTTTTTAGTCTAGTATAAAATCATAGAGTATATATTACTTTTATTGTACTTGTACATAAGAAAATTCATTAAATACAAAATTGCCTACTTGGTTTCCATGTGTTTATGGAGTGTCAGGTGTAACCGCGTGGAGGTGATGCATTTTAGACCCAACACAAACAAACACATATGGACAAACACCAAAGCTTATCAATTGAAACACCACACTGATTCATATTAAGACTGCTTTCTTATTCAATTTATATATTTATAAACTTAATTACAGTACATTCGATCGATCTGAAAGTTAGATATATATCATTTTTACCATCGGCTCGAGTCTGCCTGTAAAATTTCAGCTCGCTACACTGTAAAAAAATCTTACCGTAAAACGACAAAACGATCAGACGCCACGAGTTAATATAAAGTATTTTAATTTTTAAAAAACCGTAAAGAATCCTTTATAAATTCTTTATACACGAGACATAACTAAACAACTGTTCCTTATAATACGCAGCAAAGACAATACAAAAGTCCAACATTTTAGTTATGTCTAGTAAAACATGTTTAATATAATGCGCACCAATCGAGAAAATTTTTTTAAAAAGTATCGTCAATATAATACGCACCGCACAGCGTGACAGGAAAGATTGTACAATATAATACGCACCACGACACTCTAGGACAAAAAGTAACGTGATTCATAGAGATAAATAGAGATAATCTAAAAATTCATTCATTTAATTACTGTACATTTGATTGATCTGAAATTTTGATACAT
>CALYLW010001741.1:65000-67159 GCA_944989445.1 Ampullaceana balthica
TTTTTTCTTTTGTGAAAAATTACGGATACGAACAATGTATCTGCCCCAACTCCCCAAAAACAGTGATCGTTTACTGGTTAGCGGGCGGCGGAGTCGACGAGGGAAAGAGAGGGAGAGAATAGAACCCAAACATGACACCGCCCAAAAAGTAGGGTCCGTCAGGGTGCGCGCCCCCCCCACTACCCTCCGTACCCTAGGCTTTAATATAAATGCTGTCTCTGGGAAGGGTTGGGGGTCAATCATTTTTTGGGTTTGGGGGGGACGGTTTGTTTTTTGGTGTTTTTTTGGTGTTTGTTTTTTTTTTTGTGTTGTTTTTTTGTTGTTTTTTTTGTTTTGTTTTTTTTTTTTTTTGTTGTCATTGTTTTTTGTTTTTTTGCTGTTTTTTTTTTTGTTGTGTTTTTGTGTTGTTTTGTTTTTTGTGTGTTTTTTGTTTTTTTTGTTTTTTTTTTGTTTTTGTTTTGTTTTTTTTGTTTTGTGTCTGTTGGGGTTGGTGTTTGTTCTTCGAGAACTGCGAACATAGAATCGCGAACGGAAACGTAGAGCTGTAGAAGAGGAAATAGAAAAGAGGAGAGCAAGAAGACGGACAGACGGCCAGGGGCCGCGGCCGAGGTAGGGGGGGGGGGTGCGGTGAAAGTTTAACGTAGTAAGCGGGATTTATAATAGATAATACATCCTCGGGGTAATATCAATGTGGTTTTGGGGGTAAAGACTGGGACTGGTCTGGGGGAAACCGTGATCGGCTGGTGATAACCATGATAACACCGCGCGTTAGGGGGGATATGGGGAGGGGGGGGGGTTGTTGGTGGGGTAAGGGGGGGGGTATGGGTAAGTAATTTAGATAGATTTAATAAAGTTGGATCTTGTATTAAAATATAATTAATAGTATTACAATCGCATATACAATAAGAATAGATCATAGTTCTGATCAATTTGAAGTAGAGATTTGAGGATGAACAATAATGTTCAAAAGAATAGTTAAATAATCACTATAATATTAAATTAAAATAAAGAAATAAAAACAAAAAATAATATATAATTATATAAGATTATAATGCCCATCCTTAAAATTGTAGATGATTAGGTGTACTGGATTATGATAAATTTTATCCCACCCCCTCCACCCAACAGACCATTTCACTGGATTATATGTAGGAGCTAACATTAGCAATATATAACGATCTCAGGATAGGGATTAAAGTAAGAGAAAAAAATATTGATATAGTATTGAAGATAGGGGGGTGCGCAGAGGGTGGGCAATCACGAGATAAGATTAAGATGGTCAAGAGAAAGAGACAAGATTGGTGGAATGACCACAGAAAGGCGTGTTTGATTACGACGTTCCTTTACTGGCGTGTTCCATTGTGAGCAAATCGAAAAAATGTAAACAAGTCCCCCTCAACATACTAACTATAAAAATAAAACTGGCAGTTCAACATTAGAGGTGGACAGTCCTTCAAAATAATATTGTATTTAAAAAACCATGGTTTACCATAACATGTAGCGTGAGGGGATAGGAAGAGGGTGTATCGACCTCCACACCAGAACATTGTGCGCAGGGTAGATATATGCTAAGTCTCCCAGATCCCCCCTGTATTGATGTACGGGTATCGTGATGGTAGTGCACTTGCTATAATCGCTAGACTCGTGAAATCCTTTTAAGCTTATCCTCCGATCGGAAGCCTTTAAATGACGTCTCGGTCGCGCTCTTCTCCCTTCACATTACTCCGGGTGGTGGTCCCGTCCCGTTCAACTTGGCTGTCGTCTTTCTGGCGGCTGTCTCGTCTGGCTTCCTGGGCGTGCTGGCTGTCTGTGAATTGCCCCTATTTCTAGCTGGGCCTCTCGCCCTATTTTGTCGTCTGGGTCGACTTAGGGTCTTACACTCTTTTGTGTGCCCTATGGCGGTGGTCGTCCTTCGGCCTCTGTCTGTCCTCTTTCTGTCCTTCTGTTCTCGCTGTCTTCTTTGTCTGGTTTCTCTTAGACTTCCTCGCTCCCGGTACTACAAATTATTAAAACGTCTCTACTCATGTAAAACTGTTGTGCTTGGCGGGCCCGACGTCCCATAAAGGAGTAAGATTTTCATTATATAAAACCGGGGGGGGGGGGGGGGGGGGGGGGGAAGGTGGGGGGGGGGAAATAAAAAATAAATAAGTCCGAAAAAC